>JAZGLO010005084.1:692500-877500 GCA_036873155.1 Biomphalaria sudanica
GATACAGGAGACATTTGTAGTCTGACTCCATTGCTTCACAGAGCTGAGAGAAAAGTTGGGATGGAAGTTAAGAAAGTTCCTTTGTCAAATGATACTATCTCGCGCTGAATTGAAGACTTATCACCAGATTTACAAGATCAAATCTGCGAACACTTCGAAGTGACTCACGATGAAGTGTCTCTGCTGTGTTCTCTTCAAGTTGATGAATCCACTGACGTTAGCGACAAAGTCCAGATGCTAGCTTTTATTCGGTTCATAAAGGATGAAAAATGTGTCAACGAATTCTTATTTTGCAAAGACTTACCAACTACGACCAAAGGCGAAGATATTTTTAATGTGAACGAAAACATTTTGCTCTTCAAACTACAGTGGAAAAATTGCGTCAGCGTTTGCACTGATGGCTGTACTTCCATGCAGGGAAATATAAAGCGATTCGTCACTCTTGTGCGTCAAGAAAATCCAAATGTATTACTTGTTCACTGCATGATCCTCGGAGAAGCTCTTGCCTTCAAATCTTTGCCGAAAGATTTGATGTCCGTTCTGGATCAAGTGATGGAAGCTGTAAACTTCATCAAATCTTGTATCATTTGACAAAGGAACTTTCTTAACTTTTTCGAAGCATCGGGTCCTAGAATAGTTTCAACAACTATTGCTAAAGCTGGTGCAATGACAGATGCAATCTCTGTTTGTGCGTTCTTGCGTTTTGCTAATAACTGAGCAACCTTATAACTTACAATCAATCCCTTTTCTGGCAGCTTTAGGTAGTTCGTAAGTTTCTTGGCTTGTTTATTTTGTTGAGCCCTGATGTTTTCAAAGTATTCCTTCGGTTGCGCTGTTATATCTGAATGTTTTGTTTTCAAGTGTCTCTTCAATTTGATTGGAACAAGCGCCTCATTCGACTCTTCAGTTCCCGAAGATATGAAACCATATCCGATGTAATCTTCTTTGTAACTTCGTTTGGTTCCTTGCTTTTCATTGAACGCTATAGAAGTTTCATTCTTGCTAACGTATTTCTCCCTGGATAGCAATGAATAACGCTTAGTGATAATTTGTTATTATTAGCATACACCTAAAAAATTTACATGAAACGCATCGCTTATTATTATCGTTACCAATTCAAAAATTGCTGAGCGTCTGCTTAGGTGGCCTACATTTTAGTCATTATAATAATATAAGTATAGTGGAAAATTTAATAACCTAAATGGCTAACACCCCTTTCCGTCAAAATGGAGCGATCCGATTTAGCAGGACATAGAAAAGGGGACAGTGCGGACTACTATTACTGGTCGTTACAAGTGGGGATGTCGCAACGTAAAATAAAACTGTAATATTAGGTAGACCTTTGTAACGCTGCACATATGGCGTACTGAAAACTCTCGCGGCACATCTGCAAATCTTCGGCGACACACTAGTGTGCCGCGGCACACAGTTTTAGAAACACTGAATTCTAGCTCATAAATCTTCAAATCACAACACTGACCTATGTACACTGAATTTAAAATAACCCCTTGAGTGGTCATTTCAGCTAACGTTACAGAACGCAATGCGTGCAAAGTTGAAAACGCTCATACATCGCAACGGTTCTCATCCTTTTGAAAACGTAGGTAGCCCCGATCCTATCCCGACTCGTTTTTGAAAACTTGCGTCCCTGGCAGCGCGCTTAGGTGATGTTGATCTGAATCAAAATGTCAGTCACTCGCAGGGCGACCCAAGAATGACAGACGTCCAGGATATACTCTAGGTTAAAGATGCGTTCATGAAACTAACATTATCAAATGAAAAGCGCAGTCTCTCGTTCAATAATCAATACATAAATGCCAGATTTGTCTTACGCCAGCCTCGTGTGTGGGGTCAGACGGCATTTCTAGTTGGCAACTTGTCGGCGTGAGATGTGTCTGTAAGACACATTAACAATTAAAGTTGTACTTGAGAAATTCAGGGGCACTAAGTTCCTTTCACCTCTGGAGTTGAGTAATGGCCCCTGGATTTCACCCGGACTCACAAATGATTATCTAAGAATTAACCAGATTGTTGAGATGTAGAGCCACATGGAAGAGGTTGGGAAACATTGTTGTCACAATTGCTTAAAAATACTACACCTTTAAAAAAAAAGAAAAAAAAAAGAGAATGTTGAATTATAACTTCCGTTTCATTTGAGGTGGGAGTGACCTACTTCTTTATTCCAGGTTTTTAATCATTTCTTCCCATTCCCCCCCCCTTTTTTTTTACTAGTTATCATGCATGAGTTGTCAAAGCTCCCCCCTACTCTTTTAATTGAACTTACCGGTGTGGGCTGTTCATCCTCAATTTGGTTTAAATGAGTGTGTCATAATGTATAGGCAACAGATTCGAACCCCAACCCAAGAGATTTGATCCGAGATTTGGGTGTCGGAGAAATAACGTGTTTAAACTTTTTAACAGAGTGAGTTGGTATCACCTTCAGATATCCCTTAGCCTGTTGGACCGTTGGGGCATCATTTGAGGCGTTTAAGGCACAGTCATCCTGTGAATAGCAGATCTCTGATGCAATGGTATTAGACCTTGGTGGCCTTATGAGGGTTGTAAAGACTTGCGCCAGTGCGGGATTGTGTGCTAACCCCAACGCTCTCTTCGCGCAAGACATCTTTCAGCATAGCAGTGAACATGTTGGAGCCAGCGCACAGTTCTGCTTCTCACCATTTGAAACAGGATCACATTTGGAATACAAAGAAAATACAGATAAAATACACACATCAGACATGCTGTAAATATGTTAAGCATATAAAGAGAAAATATTCCAAATCTCTGTATGTATGTATCTCATCTTGTGTCATCTCTCCCTTTCTCTGTATGTATGTATCTCATCTTGTCTCATCTCTCCCTTTCTCTGTATGTATGTATTTCATCTTGTCTCATCTGTCCCTTTCTCTGTATGTATGTATCTCATCTTGTCTCATCTCTCCCTTTCTCTGTATGTATGTATTTCATCTTGTCTCATCTGTCCCTTTCTCTGTATGTATGTATCTCATCTTGTCTCATCTCTCCCTTTCTCTGTATGTATGTATTTCATCTTGTCTTATCTGTCCCTTTCTCTGTATGTATGTATCTCATCTTGTCTCATCTCTCCCTTTCTCTGTATGTATGTATTTCATCTTGTCACATCTCTCCCTTTCTCTGTATGTATGTATTTCATCTTGTCTCATCTGTCCCTTTCTCTGTATGTGTGTATCTCATCTTGTCTCATCTCTCCCTTTCTCTGTATGTATGTATTTCATCTTGTCTCATCTCTCCTTTTCTCTGTATGTATGTACCTCATCTTGTCTCATCTCTCCCTTTCTCTGTATGTATGTATCTCATCTTGTGTCATCTCTCCCTTTCTCTGTATGTATGTATCTCATCTTGTCTCATCTGTTCCTTTCTCTGTATGTATGTATCTCATCTTGTCTCATCTCTCCTTTTCTCTGTGTGTATGTATCTCATCTTGTCTCATCTCTCCCTTTCTCTGTATGTATGAATCTCATCTTGTGTCATCTCTCCCTTTCTCTGTATGTATGTATCTCATCTTGTCTCATCTGTCCCTTTCTCTGTATGTATGTATTTCATCTTGTCTCATCTGTCCCTTTCTCTGTATGTATGTATCTCATCTTGTCTCATCTCTCCCTTTCTCTGTATGTATGTATCTCATCTTGTCTCATCTCTCCCTTTCTCTGTATGTATGTATCTCATCTGGTCTCATCTCTCCCTTTCTCTGTATGTATGTATTTCATCTAGTCACATCTCTCCCTTTCTCTGTATGTATTTATTTCATCTTGTCACATCTCTCCCTTTCTCTGTATGTATGTATCTCATCTTGTCTCATCTGTCCCTTTCTCTGTATGTATGTATCTCATCTTGTCTCATCTCTCCCTTTCTCTGTATGTTTGTATTTCATCTTGTCTCATCTCTCCCTTTCTCTGTATGTATGTGTAATAAGAAATAAAGGAACACTGAAGAGTAACCTAAAACAAGGCTTTATTAAACTAGAACGACACATGAACTGACGAAAGAGACTTGGATAGTAGCACACTAAATCAATGTTGTGAACACATTCTCACGACGTTACACAAACATAAACAAATACTAACTATTTCACCACATTCACCCCGCCTAGAATTAAAATAGCAAGTATAGTAATATAGTAGGCCATAGCATAAATAAAAAAAAGAATGCCAGTGCCTGCAATACAATAGATCAATAAATAGTGTCGAAATATTAGTTTCTCATGTAAACAATAATGAGGAGTGATACAAAGAAACATAAAAACCAGTATCTGTAGTAGGACGTATAAACAATTACTAGTTTCAGTAGCAAGGGATAAACAATGCCAGTTTATGTAGTCAGTATAAGTCTAGTAATAGAGAAACAACTCTAGACTCTATAGTTCGGTCTGGTTCTTCTCTCTCTTAAGTTGTAACGGGGTTGACTATCATGCTCTACAGTTTGGGAGTCACTAATGAGTTCCTGAGCGTCAAGTGGGGTATGATGGTTCTGTGTATTTTCAAGAGGAAGCGCTCGGAGATCCTCAGAGCCTTCCAGGGGTTCTTTCCTTTCTTGTATCACCGTAGGGGTGTTGACTGGTACTTCCATGTTTTGAGCTTCTGGAGGATATTCATTATCCTCACCCTGAGCGAAGAACGAAGGTTCACTTGTTGTTGTGGATGGGGAGGGGTTGGGAGCCAAGCGTCTTAGAGAGACTGTCTCCTCTTTACCGCTGGGCAACCGTACCACGGCATATTGGGGGTTACACATCAGTAACTCGACTTCTTCCGTGAGAGGATCATACTTTGAAGATCTGTTCTCTCTTCTCAGCAACACTCGACCTGGGCTGGATAGCCAAGTGGGGATAGATATCCCGAAGGAGGATTTCCGGTTGAACCGGAAAACTCTCTCATGTGGAGTTTCGTTTGTTGCCGTAGATAGTAATGATCTAATCGAGTATAGGGCCTGGTTCAAGACAAGTTCCCATCTTGAGATCGGGAGATCGAGGTCTTTCTCTGTATGTATGTATTTCATCTTGTCACATCTCTCCCTTTCTCTGTATGTATGTATCTCATCTTGTGTCATCTGTCCCTTTCTCTGTATGTATGTATTTCATCTTGTCTCATCTCTCCCTTTCTCTGTATGTATGTATCTCATCTTGTCTCATCTCTCCCTTTCTCTGTATGTGTGTATCTCATCTTGTCTCATCTGTCCCTTTCTCTGTATGTATGTATTTCATCTTGTCTCATCTCTCCCTTTCTCTGTATGTGTGTATCTCATCTTGTGTCATCTCTCCCTTTCTCTGTATGTATGTATCTCATCTTGTCTCATCTGTCCCTTTCTCTGTATGTATGTATTTCATCTTGTCTCATCTGTCCCTTTCTCTGTATGTATGTATTTCATCTTGTCTCATCTCTCCCTTTCTCTGTATGTATGTATCTCATCTTGTCTCATCTCTCCCTTTCTCTGTATGTATGTATCTCATCTTGTCTCATCTCTCCCTTTCTCTGTATGTATGTATTTCATCTTGTCTCATCTGTCCCTTTCTCTGTATGTATGTATTTCATCTTGTCTCATCTGTCCCTTTCTCTGTATGTATGTATCTCATCTTGTCTCATCTCTCCCTTTCTCTGTATGTATGTATCTCATCTTGTGTCATCTGTCCCTTTGTATGTGTGTATCTCATCTTGTCTCATCTCTCCCTTTCTCTGTATGTGTGTATCTCATCTTGTCTCATCTCTCCCTTTCTCTGTATGTATGTATCCCATCTTGTCTCATCTGTTCCTTTCTCTGTATGTATGTATCTCATCTTGTCTCATCTGTCCCTTTCTCTGTATGTATGTATCTAATCTTGTCTCATCTCTCCCTTTCTCTGTATGTATGTATCTCATCTTGTCTCATCTCTCCCTTTCTCTGTATGTATGTATTTCATCTTGTCTCATCTCTCCCTTTCTCTGTATGTATGAATCTCATCTTGTCTCATCTGTCCCTTTCTCTGTATGTATGTATTTCATCTTGTCTCATCTCTCCCTTTCTCTGTATGTATGTATCTCATCTTGTATCATCTCTCCCTTTCTCTGTATGTATGAATCTCATCTTGTCTCATCTGTCCCTTTCTCTGTATGTATGTATCTCATCTTGTCTCATCTCTCCCTTTCTCTGTATGTATGTATCTCATCTTGTCTCATCTCTCCCTTGACTTTCGTCGTAAAGGTGATGTGACAGTTCGAGTAACTTAATCCCTCCACTTTTCCAGGTCAGCAGCTGTTCTCAAGAGAGAGGCCAGTTCATTTGTTTATGTAGTCCATCCAGCTTTTCTTTGGACGACCCTTTCGTCGTGCTCCTTTCACTGTTCCTTCTAGGATGCATTTAGATTTTCTTCAAAATTTTTATGTTATACATTTATTTTTTTTTGGTTTTGTTTTATAGTCACCACTTTCAACTTCACTTATCCCTAAGACTGTTAAACCGTTGAGGCGCAACATATGATCTGTTGTACGTCTTTCTCCATTCCTCGCTGTTTTTTGCCTTGAATAGAACCTCTGACACGCCCGTCCATTCTTTAATGTTATTTTTCAATCGATTTCCCTGTCTGCCTCTTCTTCTTTTCCCTGGTACTGTTACCCGAAGGAAGATCCTGATGATATGACCATAAGTTTGAGCTTTTTTTAGCAGGTCATCTTGGGGTCCAATTGCTGTACTAATCATGTCTCTAATCTATTCGTTAATGATGCGGACTTTGTTGGTTAGACTTAAGATCTTTCATTAGCATCTCAATTCTATTGCTATGAATCTCCTTTTCTAGTACTGCAGTCAGCGTCCAAGATTCGCAAGCATATGGCCATGACCAAGGAGCTCATCAGATCGTTGTGGAAGCCGTATAGCCGCTGTCATCGCTTTTCTGGTCTCTTTGTTTGTGATGTGATCGTTGCTGTTGTTGTTTTTTAAAGGATAACTTTTAAATGCAGCCTATTGATAAAGAATTATATCAAAACTTAATTTTATAAGTATTTTCTTGAATTAAATATACTTTTGATTTTGAGATACCGACCATACACGTTGCTCGTGATACTTGCAACAGCTAATGTTTAAGGACGCAGAGATCTTTCTGAAATAGTCAAAGTTACATTCCTACCACAAGTTTAGATCTCTCAATGCAGTTTTGCCCACTCCTCCCCCCTCTCTTCCCATACCTGTAAGCCCACAGCACATGTGTGCTCAGTCCAGGTTAAATCCAGGTAAAAAACATATCAATGTCGTTGTAGCGATGGGTGACAGGGAGCCCCAAGGCGCCGGAAACTTGATCGGACGCGCGAAGTCTCGAGTGACAAAACGATAAGTTGATACCAACACGTGAAACTCGTATTTCTAGCTCGTGCGCTATTGGCAGTTCGTGATGTTGGGGAATAAAATTAAAGACTTTGGACGTCATGCGAGATGACGTAACACTAAGAGATGCTAAGATCAGTGGCGTAGCTAGGGATTTGGGCGCCCAGGGGCTTGACCTCTTCAGGGGCCCTTTGCATTTTGACATTTGACATCATGACATGAGATAATGGTGTAATATATAATATAAAAACTAATTTTGGACACTTATTTGGGGCCCCCTCAAGTGGGGACCTGGGGGATTTTCAAATTTGGACCCCACTACCCCCACCCTAGCTACGCCACTGGCTAAGGTAGGCCTACTTCTTATCCTTATTTTTTGCTCTTATCTCTTTGTGGGTGACTACCTGGTCGTGCGTTTTGCGCTCTGGATTGTCGTTCTGGGGGGGGGGTATCAATGGTCCGGAGTTGGAACCCTTTCCGCTACAAATTGTCTTTCGGGAGGTTTGGGCAAGGATAAACAAGTGCTAAGAAGAGAATTTCTAAAGAATAGTACTGGCCAAGCATGACCAGAGAGGTCAAGAATTGTCCAGATTGTCGATGGAACAATCGTAATAAGAAACAAAGTTAAAAAAAAAAACGTACCATAGTTAAAACAAAGAACAACCCAGATCACAAAGTACCATAGTTAAAACAAAGAACAAACCAGATCTCAAAGTACCATAGTTAAAACAAAGAACAACCCAGATCACAAAGTACCATAGTTAAAACAAAGAACAACCCAGATCACAAAGTACCATAGTTAAAACAAAGAACAAACCAGATCACAAAGTACCATAGTTAAAACAAAGAACAAGCCAGATCACAAAGTACCATAGTTAAAACAAAGAACAAACCAGATCTCAAAGTACCATAGTTAAAACAAAGAACAACCCAGATCACAAAGTACCATAGTTAAAACAAAGAACAAACCAGATCACAAAGTACCATAGTTAAAACAAAGAACAAACCAGATCACAAAGTACCATAGTTAAAACAAAGAACAAACCAGATCTCAAAGTACCATAGTTAAAACAAAGAACAAACCAGATCACAAAGTACCATAGTTAAAACAAAGAACAAACCAGATCTCAAAGTACCATAGTTAAAACAAAGAACAAACCAGATCACAAAGTACCATAGTTAAAACAAAGAACAAACTAGATCACAAAGTACCATAGTTAAAACAAAGAACAAACCAGATCACAAAGTACCATAGTTAAAACAAAGAACAAACCAGATCACAAAGCCAGAACCAACAACAATGAATCTATGCCTTATGACTCAAGCAAATCTACAGGGACATTCCTACCTACCACTACATGTCCATCCTTACCCGCCACTACATGTCCATCCCTTTCTACTACTTGCCTTACCTAAGCACTAATAATGACTCCATACCTCAGGACTTGAACAAGACTACATATAGATCTACATCACTACCTACCAATACTCTGTTATATATGGACCATTCCTGCTACAATCAAGATAAGTCTCCTCAACTAGAACCAGAAGCAGATACCCAAGAATATTGTCTCGTCAACTTCAGATACATCAGACAGAAAGAAAACAGTGCAACCTGACTCTGCTACTGATACAAGCTTTACATCAATACAGGAACGGGAGAAATTACAAAGAAGACATTATTGAACATTTGACATGCTAAGCACCCATTCCTGAACTAGAAGAAGAAACATTATCAACATATTCATTCAAACTGACACTCAAAAGGTCACCTCTCTGAATGGCATAGCAATTCAAACAGTGAAAGACATTTATGTATTCAAGAATTATGCTGAAATGTTTACTGGTGTTCTTTACACAATCCCAGTTCTGAACAATGAAATCATCTCAGGAAGCAGCAACATCGACAATCCACATTCTCATCCTCCATCCATTCAACGGACAGATTTTCTTCTGAAAGAAACAAATGAACTATTCCGACATTGCTTTGTTGACTAATCGAGTTCACAGTATTCTGCTCGAAACATTTTACAGCGTCCACAGTCGTCAAAGAGAACATTGAGTTTCGGCACCGGACAGTTCTTTTTTTTTCGCAGAACGAACACATGTTTCATACAGACAATTTCTGTGAATTGAATATGGCATGGAGACAACATCTTCACAGTACATCTAGCCTTTTCTACACGTTTAAAGAACGCACATGTACAACTAAAATGTCAACTCAGAAGTGGTTCCGGACTTCACATTTTCTTTCTATAGGTGTCTGATATCAAATTGTGTGACACTTGCTTCAATATCATTCAAACTCATCAAGGAAGGACACACTATCCAGATGTATTTCACTCATTAGTTTGTTTGTCTTCACACAGTTTATTTTTATTTTTATTTATTTTTTATTCCTCATTTCTGACTGGAAAGATAACTCTTGTGTAAGTAACAGTGTTCATACTCATACAGAAATAGCTGAGGAAAAATGGCAAAGAGTTGGTAAAGATTCAACGTTGGTACCCCAATAACACAGACAAAAGGAGAGAGAGAGAGAGAGAGAGAAAAAAGAAGGAAAAAAAAAACAGGTGCGAAAACATAGTACGATTTTTTTGTGTTATAAATGTATACGTCCCAGAGCAAGCCATCGGACTAAGGTCTGTAGATATTCACTTTTCTACGGTATAATGTAGTCTAATCTTTTCTCTGTAAAAGAATATATATTTTAATACCTTGTTTTTTTTAAGCACCAACCCCCCCCCCCCCCAAACTGGCAGCTTCGTGAACTTTGACGAGTGTCGCCTTATTAATCTATTTGTTACCAACTTTTATTTCGTTTCATGGCTTCACTTTGTATTTCCTTTTTCCACATGTTGCTCTCTTTGAGTATCCCAATGAAGGACACACTCAGCGGTATATCTGTGATTGTGTGTAATTATATGTGTGTGATTGTGAGTGTGTGACTGTGTGTGTGTATGAAAGAGAAAGTAAATAAAGGAGTGACTCTATGTGTCAATTAATTAAAATGTGAGTAGACAAGATCAGTGGGCAAAATCCGCTTGACCTTTCCGCCACAATGATGACCAAAGTCCAGTCGGATAAAGCTAATCTAAATTTCTTCTTACGAAGCTCCAGTGACAAGATGAAGAGAGAGAGAGAGAGAGAGAAAGAGAGAGAGAGCATGCGAGTTAGAAAGTTTAACAAAACTTCAAATGTCAAAATGTCAAATGTCACAACTACAATGACAACAAATCAGCTTCATAAATGACAATCAAAACATATGTTTTATTCTCTGTGTGAAGTATGTTGCAATCCCACAATCCGTTTAAATCAAGATGACGTCATTATATTATGGCTTCAAAAATCTTGGTTTTTCCTTTCTTTCTTCCCTTTCAGATGAGTTTTGGTCCTATATCATGTTTATTAACGTTGTTTCCACATGTGGCCAGACTTGAATAGAACGAAAGGTTTCGCTCATCCCGAAATAAGAAAACCTATCAAGCAATATCGAATCCTCTCAAACACTGACATTCTTTCATTGAACATTGTGAACGGTGAAGCTGATAATGTATATAGGTCTTTACGAGTGTTTAGATCCCTTGCTGTTTTCAGACCGACTCCCTAGTGTGTCAAACGATGGTTACGATAGACTTCTAAAGTCTTAGAATTATTATGTATAGTTACATTAATTACTATGATTATTATTACTATTATCATTATTACTATTGTTATTATTATTATTACTATTGTTATTATTACTATTATTGTTATTATTACTATTATTGTTATTATTACTATTATAATTAATATTGTTATTATTTTTATTATTACTAATTAGATAATATGCTCTATAATTTGATTAATTTTATATTGTTTTTATTCGTAACCTTGACTACCTTCGTAGCAATTGTGCATTGTGACAAAGAAAAAAAAAATTTTTTTCCAAATTGTTAAAACTTGTTAAATTGTCACAGTGCGTGGTTTCCGGATTCCTATCTTGGATCCTTTCGCCAACTAGTCTAACGCTCTACTCTCTCTGCCATTACCACCCCCTCATTCGTTTTAAGTACCATTTCATATGGGCCTAACATCTAAGTTTTTCTAAGTATGTTTTTTTTAAAAATAAAAATGCATATATAAACTCAGCTTTGAAACAAATTGTATGTCTCCCCCCTGCCCACACACACACGCCATAAAGAAGCACCAACAACTCGTCAAACTAGCCAAATGTTGCGTAATTTGAGACTTGAAGTCAACGTCAAAACGCTGGTAAGTGCAGTCATCAGGCCAGGTGCAAGAACTGTTTACGGCCCTCGCTAAACAAACAGGGGTGGTGGGGACACGCGTGTCGTCCTGCGACAAGGTGGCTCTTTCATCTGTCCTCTCGCTACTGTCCCCCCTCCCACCATCTTTCCCCCCCCTCTAGCATGGGCGTGTCCAGCTAGCGTCTGTAACCCTGCTGTTCCCGCCGTACTTTTACAGCCCTCTGTTGACTTAAGGTGGGATCAATCTATAAAGGTCAAAGATAGATACCTACGTGCATTCTCCTTCCCCCGCGACTTGTGCCCACTTTTAGTACTGTCATTACAGAGCACTTTTTAGGGTTGTTGTTGTTGTTATTGCCAGTATTCAATCATGGCCGGATTTAATTGCGAAATGCTGGGCTACTGCCTCGGGGTTTCCACAATAGATAAAATATATCCGAGTTTCGACGGGTCAGAAACTTTTTTTTTTCTTTTTTTTTTTGTAACAAATTTCTTTCGCATTTTTACCGCCACCATTTTAAATATTACGTCGGCTGGCAACACTTTAGGGGTTAAGAAGTTTCTGTTTGGAGCATGCCCAAATATGTAAATGCAGCTCCGGATTTGCGACAGTGCGTCTTCCAAGAGCCTTACCCTCCACAAACTAAAAAAATATACACCTTTTAAAACTAAAATATGCTTATTAGATTTTTTTTAAACAAAAGGAAAATGAGATTAAATAAAATAAAAAACAACTCCATTTCTATCTTCTAAAATATGGTGTGCTTTTAGATAGAAGTATTCGGTTCATAATACTTGTATCATTCATTAGTGGATCTTTGTTATTCAAGCTTTCCTTAAAATGTAGGAGTCTCCACCAAAATCCTGGCCCGAGCCTTCACATACGTAAATCCGGCCCTGAATATAATATTACGAGGTAATCACAGGTAACGATATTTTAGACTTTTGGGTTCAGACTATTTAGTTGTGCACAGCGTCATAGTACTTGCTCACTTGAAAATAGCTATAATTTATTAGATCTATACCTGATACAAGAACTGCCCAAAATCAATAAAGCTTTCCCCCATGTTCGGAGACCAAAAAGTTGTGATCATGTGAAATTTCTTTTAGAATACACCAAAAAATGTCTGATTAGAGATCTTAACACTTTGGCGGAAAAACTGTCATTAGTGCACTTTTTTGGTGCATTCGGTGCACAAAATAAAAGAAATGTTCCGTTTGTTATTTTTATAATCACTCTGTCTGTCTGTCTGTCACAAATATTGTAAGCGTTTCTTTTTCTCCCACCTCCCGGATCAAGTTGAAATTTCGCACAATTATTTATTGTCGATGATAATACATGATTTGATTTTTTAAAAAAATTAAACAATTATTCAAATGATTAATGGCAATTTATTAATTTTGTTTTACGTAGAAAAGGGAGATAAATTTTGTAGTATTTTTTTATATACATGGCTGTAATTGTGCGGTTCTTCCCTTCTTTTTTCCCCACAATTAAGCGATCCTTACATTTTCTAGTCAATCATGGATATCCCCAATATGGCTATAATGATCCAATCGGTCAATGCACGATTACGTCTTTTGCGCCATGCCATCATTAGCTAGAAACACTGCTGGAAATGCGTCCACCAATTTAATTGCACTAATCAACCTGATTTTTTGTCCAATTCTTCCCACTTTCCCTTTTTTATGCATATGACCGACCCCATGCTATGGTTATTATATTATTGCAACATAAAGTTAGAATAGACCATCTTAGACAACTCCAGATAGTATCTCTTTTTTCCGGTATGAGATGTGAGTCCGAACGATAGTCACAGAAATGTTTTTTAAAATGTTTGACTTGTTTCGGATTTAGAGTTGATAACTTATCTTCATTCAAACCTCCCGCAGGACGACGGGATATGGCAGCAAGCAGGGTATAAACCCGGGACCATTGAGAAGTCCTAACGACAGCTAAGCGAGCATACCGAAAGACCAAATTTGGGCTGGTCGACGTGAATTGGTTTCCTTTGGTGAGAGACATATCTGTATGCCTATAATAACTATGATCTTCAATTTTGAAAAATAAAATTTCGCATTTAATCTAGATCTATTTTTTGTTGATAGTTTCACTGAACTATGGCCATTGCTTTATCATGTGCCCTATAGATCTGAAAGGGGAACTTTATAAGTGTTTTAGTTTCTATGGGCTCAATGAATATTGTCATTATTTTTTAGAGCACTTTTTATGAACTAAACTTGGTAAGATCAAAATAAGTTAAAGACTATTACCTCTAAAGTTTATTCCAGCCACACAGCACTAAGAAAACCCAGTAAATAAATACGTTACATAAATATAACCTACTGTCATCAATATTGACATGTTTTAATAATAATAATAATAATAAGGCTTGTCTTCGAGTCCGAAGATTAGTGAGGAATGCAGTATTTCTCGTGGCTGCGCAGCCCCAGCTGTTCACTACATATTTTGCCACACCCAGGACAAGCATAACCATTGTCCGCAGGTGATCGATTGTAATAGTTTATATATATATATATATATATATATATATATATATATATATATATATATATATATATATATATATATATATATATATTGGATGAGAGATGGACCACTACTAGTAAGTCTAGCTAGTGGGCTCAAACATCGTGTTCAGTAGTCGAAACAATGCATGAATCACACAAACGTGCATAGTTTCCCCGCTTCCTCATTGTCTCATTAGAACTCCTCCTCCCACCGACACTGCATTACTGTCATTGAATACATATTGTCTTTCTCTTCGTCGTCTGTGCCTGTCTTGGGTATAGGCTCTTCTTTAGGTCACAAATGTGTCCCTCATGAGACCTCTTCATCTGTCTTTTTCAGAGACCATCTGCTGCCATCTGCTTTCCTCTAAGCCAGTGAGGGCGAAATGGCGCCTGATTTGATCTGTATAGCGGTAAGCGGGAGACTTTTCTTTAATGCTGTCCTCCTTTGAGTTCCCCATACGCAAGGCCGGCCTTAGTCACAGGCTAACATGGCCTATGGCCTCCGATTGGTGAGGGCCTTTTACAGGTCTCAAAAAAAACTTTTTTTTGGTCTATAGCACAATTTCAGAAGCGTTCAGCTAGCGTTCCATAAGTTTCTTAAATTTATTCCTGCAGATGTCAAAAACATTGAATAAAAATCATCTTTTTTTTTTCTTTCATGGCAGCAAAAAAAAAAATAATGTTTCCCTGTCAGACCTTGCGATCTATAGGGCAGATGATGTTAGGGTCAGCTGTTTCTTTGGCCAACAGTTAACTAACAGGGTGTCGTGATGGTAGCAAAGTCTCGAATAAATTGTGAAAAAAATCAGACACAGTACGAGATCTCGTGATGTAGATATAACTGCTAAGCTGTTCAGGCCATCTTGCGTCATAGACGTTCTAAAATAGTTTTTGACTAATTTGAATTCATTAGTTTAGTTTTAGACAAATAAGTTTAAATTGCTTGCTAAAGGTTTTTCTTCTTCATTATCCTAGTCCATCACAGGCTTGGAACCACCAAATTCATTTTGCTTAGGGCCTCCAATTATCTAAGGCTGGCCCTGCCATACACGATAGGTATCTGACCGAGCGCAGCTGTCCTGTGTGTCGAACTTAAGGTAAGAAAACTTGCACAAATTACAAAAAGGTCAGGCCATGTCTTCAAAGCAGGAGTCTTTGATTAGTAACAACAGAAACTCAATGCCATGGACATGCCATGTTCGCTTACAGGATATAGCACTTCAATCATTTAAACAAAATAATAATAATAATAATATTCTTGACACAGAGATTACATTTCTATCCATTAGACAGTAGATGAGTTGTATAGATGTATAGGGTGTTTATTGATTGACAAAAACTGGTTACTTTGTTTTAGTTTTTAGTGAATTCATTTGAATCGTAATCAATCGAGCCAGCATTAAGTTACTTGTACACAAGACATAGAAGAAGCGTTTCCATATTTAGTTACACACAGTTACATCACTGTATTTATAGTTTGAAACTTTAAACAAGAATGAAGAATATATAGAACGTTTGACAATTGCAAACCAAATCTGTGGGTGTCTTACAGTGGTTCCCACACTGAGGCATAGCAGCCAACATAAAAGTTGGACAATTTCAAACCAAATCTGTGGGTGTCTGACAGTGGTTCCCACACTGAAACATAGCAGCCAACATAAAAGTTGGACAATTTCAAACCAAATCTGTGGGTGTCTGACAGTGGTTCTCACACTTGTACTTAGCAGCCAACATAAAAGTTTGACAATTTCAAATCAAATCTGTGGGTGTCTGAAAGTGGTTCCCACACTGAGGCATAGCAGCCAACATAAAAGTTTGACAACTTCAAACCAAATCTGTGGGTGTCTGTCTGACAGTGGTTCCCACACTGAAACATAGCAGCCAGCATAAAAGTTTGACAACTTAAAGCCAAATCTGTGGGTGCCTGACAGTAGTTCCAGCTATTGAAATTACAATTCGCATTCACAGAGCAATAAAATATTTCCATTTTGAAGGTAAAACAGAATAAACTTGAAACCGGGACATGGTGAGGACTATTTTTTTTTCCTTCACTTGGGAAAGTCTTCTCTCTCAGTATAGTATTCTTACTTTCTGTTGCATCACAAGCATAAAAGTTTTAAACATCAGGTTCCTGCAAAAAAATGTCAATTGCTGCTTTTTAGATTTGCATTTATTTGTATCTCCTCCTTCAGGACACTTTATCTGATCCATGAGACATAGGACATTGCTCCACTGCCGACAGAGTGATAGTCGTGTCTGGTAGAGGACATTGCTCCACTGCCGACAGAGTGATAGTCGTGTCTGGTAGAGGACATTGCTCCACTGCCGACAGGGTGATAGTCGTGTCTGGTAGAGGACATTGCTCCACTGCCGACAGGGTGATAGTCGTGTCTGGTAGAGGACATTGCTCCACTGCCGACAGGGTGATAGTCGTGTCTGGTAGAGGACATTGCTCCACTGCCGACAGGGTGATAGTCGTGTCTGGTAGAGGACATTGCTCCACTGCGGACAGGGTGATAGTCGTGTCTGGGAGAGTCATACTTAAGGCTAAGACTAAGACTGCTTTATTGATCCTTATGGAAATTGTGATTACAAGGACAATTTTCTCATATACAGACACCACAACAGAAACATTCACATAAATAGAACAGACACAACATAAAGAGTTCATTCAGCGACTACACACAGGCATCTTGGTCCTTTTCATGTTTCCTGATCGGAGGGTGGCGTTGATAAAGTCTGACCAAGTAAGGAACGAACGAGTTTTTGTACCGCTCTGTTCTTGTATTGATTGACATAAGTCGCCCACTTCGCGACGACTTGACGTAGTTATGATGGAGCGGGTGGCTGTTGTCTTCCAAGATTTTTGCGTTTTTTCTTAAACATTTCTTCTCAAAAAGTTCTTGTAAATATGGTAATTATGTGCGTGTGATTTTTTTATGCTATTTTAATAATGTTTTCTAGGCGGCGCAACTGTTTAGATGAGGAAGGTTGCCATTTGTTGGTGAGTTGTAGTATACCACCGTATGCCACGTTGAAAGGAACTGATCTAGGAAGGCATATATCTCAAATGTTATGGTCTCCAAAAAAAAGGGGTAAAGTTATTTGGACATAAAATACGTCTACTCTACTTCTTTGTTTTGTTGCCGCCTGTCTGGTAAAAATCTTGTACACGTTATTTCTCCCACTTTGTACACGTTATTTCTCCCACTTTGTACACGTTATTTCTCCCACTTTGTACACGTTATTTCTCCCACTTTGTACACGTTATTTCTCCCACTTTGTACACGTTATTCCTCCCACTTTGTACACGTTATTTCTCCCACTTTGTACACGTTATTTCTCCCACTTTGTACACGTTATTTCTCCCACTTTGTACACGTTATTTCTCCCACTTTGTACACGTTATTTCTCCCACTTTGTACACGTTATTTCTCCCACTTTGCATTCTCGGATCAAGTTGAAACTTTGCACAGTTATTGATCGTTGATGACAACACACGATACAATCCAAAAATTAACCAATAACTTCATCATGGTAGAAATTAATTACTACGGTATGATATTAAAAAAATGCACTAAATCAGCGTAGGGACAATATCATGTACAGTCACACCCCAAGAAAGAAGAATACTGGCTCTGGGATTGCACTCAGAAACTTAGGTACGCTGATTAAAAAAAAAACGTCTATAAGACTAGGCTTTAGGTTGAATAATTAATTACATGCTTCAATGCTTAATTCAATTTAACTCAATATTTTTACAAAGTTTATATCAACTCACTGTGTCTGTCTGTCTGGTAAAAAGTTTGTACAAGTTATTTTTCCCACACCCTATCTTGGATCAAGCTGAAAGTTTACACAATTATTTCTTTTACCTGACAACACAAATCAATTTTAAAAATTAACCTATTAGTTAATTAACCATTGGTAACTGTGTTATTTTGTTTGATATATTGAACAAGGGAAATAAATCGTACTTTACAGATGTGGTGGTATGTTTAATTAGTCACCTTGAGCCCTGAGCCCCAAGTGAAATTTTTTTATTCATTAAAAAAAACGATCATGTAAACATTCACAAGGATACCCCCCCCCCCCCACATTGAGAAATCTAAACGCTAAACAAAAACGATTGGTAAAAATATTTCTAATCGCACAGATTTTTATGTCTAGGTCAAGTGCCGATATTATTACATGACTGGTTCAAACTATTTTATACAATTACACTTAATATAAGTTTGTTTTTATTTTACTAGTAAAGTTATTTGGCTGCGTAAATTGAATGTCATAGTTGCCGTCACGTGTGCTTGCCAAAGACCTAGATCTATGTTGCAAGCGTAAAGCCCACACAAGAGTTCTGTTATGAAAACACAATTCTCAATCACTGTGGATTATGCAAATATGTCCTAATTTTTTATTCGTTTTCTTTCTAATTCAACTTTCGCCTTTTTTCTTTCCGTGTGTTTATTTTGACTATTCGATGGGAAGACAACGCCCACGCGAGCGAATTGCAACAGACCATGTGAAATGCTAATCCGTGAATGTTACCGACGACCAAAACAGACGCCGTGGCTTTGGCAGCGTCATAATTTCAAGTGCGAGGATTTCTTTACAGATGGCGCTAGTAGCGTAAACCTCCTCTTTCTTGATTGTCATGGGCTTAACGCTTGCGGGTAGCGACTTGCCGGGCATGCTTAAAGACTTCGCTGTTTTTTTGTTTTTTATGTATTGATCAGAATACAATTAGAATACATTTTTTTAAATAGCAGAGAGAGAGAGATGTTGATAAAATGGCAATTACTTCCGGGGTATAAGATAGTGTCATAAATTCAACTTACAATTTAGGAAGACCACTCAATGAGGACATGTCTTTATTTACAGGACATTTCAAACACAGATCAGCCCGCCTTACGCGTATTATAGTGCCAAATGGTATCACTGCACGCCACGATTCTAGTTAGTGCTAAATTTGAGATAATGAGAGAAACAGCGGAACTATCTTATCTTATAAACTACAGACGTTACTTCAAGAAATATTATTACGTCCTACGTGTCATGCATTTAGTCATGCATGTTAACCAATAACCTAAATTCTGCCAAGTCACTGGTTTTCCTGGCTGGCTCAGGCAACCCATTCCATGCTCTAATAGCACTAGGGAAGAAGGAGCTTTCATACAAATTTGTCCTAGCAGTTGGAACGAGGAATGTGCCTTTATTTTTTGTGTCTTTCTGAGTATTTTATAAAATTGTGTGTTTGTATTTGAATTCAGCCTAAGTCTAGAGGGCTAAGAAGACGTTGTGATTATGGCTGACTGTCTTGATCTCTGTTTGTGTTGTTCTGTAAATTAAGACCTGTCCTCCTTCGGTTATCTTCCTTTCATGTATAATATATAATCAGCAGAGGCGTGTCTGTACGAAGCTCCCCGACCTCCCCATTTTTTCCCTTTATTATAGAGTGTCCAAAAAGAGTTGGGTCAAAAGTATTTTTGCCGTGTAACATTTGACCAGAGCAAAGAATTTCGACATAAGGTCAGTAATGAGAGATTGCTTGGTTCTTTACCGACCCCTTCACAAAATCAACTAGATGTTCATTTAATCACATCCGTATTTACAAGGTCTGGAAACTATGCGCCACACCCGGTTCCCCTACAGAGGCTAGGTCAGAGGCCGAGCCCCACGAGGGAGTCTTACACTGTACAGCTACATGACTGTCAGAGTGACACCACCAAAGCCTGTGACCACCGTAAGGGAGTGGTGGACAAAGACTAGACTTTACTTTCTTACATCCTTCGCGAAGTGCAATGGACTCGATACTGGGGAACTCACAGGAGGCAATGAACTCGATACTGGGGAGCTCACAGGAGGAAATGAACTAGATACTGGGGGAGCCCAATGAGGCAATGAACTCGATACTGGGGGAGCTTACAGTAGGCAATGAACTCGATACTGGGGGGGGGGGCCAATGAGGCAATGAACTCGATACTGGGGGAGCTTACAGGAGGCAATGAACTCGATACTGGGGAGCTCACAGGAGGCAATGAACTCGATACTGAGGGAGCCCATTGAGGCAATGGACTCGATACCGAGGGAGCTTACAGGAGGCAATGAACTCGATACTGGGGGAGTCCAATGAGGCAATGAACTCGATACTGGGGGAGCTTACAGTAGGCAATGAACTCGATACTGGGGGGGGCCCAATGAGGCAATGAACTCGATACTGGGGGAGCTTACAGGAGGCAATGAACTCGATACTGGGGAGCTCACAGGAGGCAATGAACTCGATACTGAGGGAGCCCATTGAGGCAATGGACTCGATACCGAGGGAGCTTACAGGAGGCAATGAACTCGATACTGGGGGAGTCCAATGAGGCAATGAACTCGATACTGGGGGAGCTTACAGTAGGCAATGAACTCGATACTGGGGGGGGCCCAATGAGGCAATGAACTCGATACTGGGGGAGCTTACAGGAGGCAATGAACTCGATACTGGGGAGCTCACAGGAGGCAATGAACTCGATACTGAGGGAGCCCATTGAGGCAATGGACTCGATACCGAGGGAGCTTACAGGAGGCAATGAACTCGATACTGGGGGAGTCCAATGAGGCAATGAACTCGATACTGGGGGAGCTTACAGTAGGCAATGAACTCGATACTGGGGGGCCCAATGAGGCAATGAACTCGATACTGGGGGAGCTTACAGGAGGCAATGAACTCGATACTGGGGAGCTCACAGGAGGCAATGAACTCGATACTGAGGGAGCCCATTGAGGCAATGGACTCGATACCGAGGGAGCTTACAGGAGGCAATGAACTCGATACTGGGGGAGTCCAATGAGGCAATGAACTCGATACTGGGGGAGCTTACAGTAGGCAATGAACTCGATACTGGGGGGGGGGGGCCAATGAGGCAATGAACTCGATACTGGGGGAGCTTACAGGAGGCAATGAACTCGATACTGGGGAGCTCACAGGAGGCAATGAACTCGATACTGAGGGAGCCCATTGAGGCAATGGACTCGATACCGAGGGAGCTTACAGGAGGCAATGAACTCGATACTGGGGGAGTCCAATGAGGCAATGAACTCGATACTGGGGGAGCTTACAGTAGGCAATGAACTCGATACTGGGGGGGGGCCCAATGAGGCAATGAACTCGATACTGGGGGAGCTTACAGGAGGCAATGAACTCGATACTGGGGAGCTCACAGGAGGCAATGAACTCAATACTGAGGGAGCCCATTGAGGCAATGGACTCGATACCGAGGGAGCTTACAGGAGGCAATGAACTCGATACTGGGGGAGTCCAATGAGGCAATGAACTCGATACTGGGGGAGCTTACAGTAGTCAATGAACTCGATACTGGGGGGCCCAATGAGGCAATGAACTCGATACTGGGGGAGCTTACAGGAGGCAATGAACTCGATACTGGGGAGCTCACAGGAGGCAATGAACTCGATACTGAGGGAGCCCATTGAGGCAATGGACTCGATACCGAGGGAGCTTACAGGAGGCAATGAACTCGATACTGGGGGAGTCCAATGAGGCAATGAACTCGATACTGGGGGAGCTTACAGTAGGCAATGAACTCGATACTTGGGGGGGGGGCCCAATGAGGCAATGAACTCGATACTGGGGGAGCTTACAGGAGGCAATGAACTCGATACTGGGGGAGCCCAATGAGGCAATGGTCTGTTCTAGTCATGTACATTTTTTGTTGCTCTTGTTTTTTATTTGAGAAAAAAGTCCTTGTAATCACAAAAAAATCTCCAATACTGATCAATAAAGAAGTCCTCGCCTTTTCGGGGATCCAATTGATGTCCTATTGATTTTATGGACGTATCCATAGTTATTATGAGAAAAAAACAGATCTCTCTATAAGTTGTATAAAGGAGGTATTTCTAAAGTTATCTTCCCTAGGCAACCACGTTTCTAAAATAATACATGAACTACTTATGTAAAGGCCAATTAATATAGGTAGAGACGCATGTGTACTAGTGTGAATGTCAGGGTCTGGGTTAGATAAAAAAACGGAATGAGGGATATAGGTAGGTGCAGTCATAAGTCAATTTTTTTTTTAAATATGAACTATTAAAGACTTATATAAGTCGTAGGCCTACTTACTGCAAGATCGAATGTGACAGTTTTATATTTAGGCTCCTGGCTCAGATCACTTCTGCTAGCCACTCTCAGGCATTCTCTTGCTCTCACACACACACATATATGTACTGACGAAAATTCTATTTTGAAGTAAAAAAAAAAGGTTTGCGGTGCATGGCATTATGATCCAAGCTTGTTCTATTTTGAACGTATATTTATGCAATTTGTAAACATAAAATCATGAATGGAATAAATGGCTGGGGGCTTGGAGTTCCTGAATCTGCTTCACGTGGTCTCTCGTAACATAGGACACTCGGACAGCTCCTCAGTTGTTGTTTTTTTTAAGACAGGATGACCGCAGCTGTTTAAAATGAAAGAGATATCTGTGTACTTCTTTTAGATCTAGCAGCAGCGCAACGATTGGACTACACTTCAAAAGTGTACTGGAGTTAGCACAAGTAAAAAAAAAAAAAGAATTAAAAAAAAAAACAATACCTACTTTATACAGCTTCTAATAAGACTCGTATTCGAGTCCGAAGATGTATGAGAAGTGATACTTATAGAGCAGAACGTCAACATTGATTAACTCTTTCTCTCCGTAATTATTTACCACATTCTGGTGGAATTAACGTTGGTATCGTCTGTTAGGACAGAAAGAGTTAAATATTCTTTGGTACTTAAATAAAACGATTTTTTTTTTGCATAGATGTAGATTACACTGGAAAGGAGTTTTATTGCGTCATCAAAACGTAATGTTCACTAACACACCGAGCGTAAAATTATTCTTTCAAAACCGGCGTTGAATCAAGATCTAGACTTAGTTTTTAAAAAGATTGAAATTTATTTATTTTGTATACTTGAAAAATTATCAAAGTCAAAATAGATTTTCTCGTTATTGTTAACGAGCTAATATATTTTTTCCCAACAATATACATCAGACATCAACTATAAAATTCATAGGAAAATCCTTAGAGCCGTTTTTGATCTCTGTGCCCACCCAAGTTCCACCCAACCAGGTTCCTCCAATAAATTCTGACTTGAATAGCGGTATTGTAAAATTAAGAATAAAAAAAAAGCTGAACTTGGCCGGGATCATCTATCCGACAATTAGAAAAGTCCATTTTGTACAATCACATCGTATGTCAAAATAAAAGTGCGAAACAGTTAGTTGGTACGAGAATCTGTTTTAATAACAAATACTGCCTATGGTGTTCAAGGCGTAACTAAGATAAACACTGGAATGTCAGGCTGTTGTTAATCTACACACGAAACATGATTAAACAAAGAGTTCGTTTTTTTTTACAACGGATATCACGAGTAAAGTGAGTAAAGTGAGTAAAGTGAGTAAAGTGAGTAAAGTGTGTAAAGTGTGTAAAGTGAGTAAAGTGTGTAAAGTGTGTAAAGTGAGTAAAGTGTGTAAAGTGAGTAAAGTGTGTAAAGTGAGTAAAGTGAGTAAAGTGTGTAAAGTGAGTAAAGTGTGTAAAGTGAGTAAAGTGAGTAAAGTGAGTAAAGTGTGTAAAGTGTGTAAAGTGAGTAAAGTGAGTAAAGTGTGTAAAGTGAGTAAAGTGTGTAAAGTGAGTAAAGTGTGTAAAGTGAGTAAAGTGAGTAAAGTGTGTAAAGTGAGTAAAGTGTGTAAAGTGTGTAAAGTGAGTAAAGTGAGTAAAGTGTGTAAAGTGAGTAAAGTGAGTAAAGTGAGTAAAGTGAGTAAAGTGTGTAAAGTGAGTAAAGTGTGTAAAGTGTGTAAAGTGAGTAAAGTGAGTAAAGTGTGTAAAGTGAGTAAAGTGTGTAAAGTGAGTAAAGTGAGTAAAGTGTGTAAAGTGAGTAAAGTGAGTAAAGTGAGTAAAGTGTGTAAAGTGAGTAAATGTGTAAAGTGTGTAAAGTGAGTAAAGTGTGTAAAGTGAGTAAAGTGTGTAAAGTGAGTAAAGTGAGTAAAGTGTGTAAAGTGAGTAAAGTGAGTAAAGTGTGTAAAGTGAGTAACGTGAGTAAAGTGTGTAAAGTGAGTAAAGTGTGTAAAGTGTGTAAAGTGTGTAAAGTGTGTAAAGTGTGTAAAGTGTGTAAAGTGTGTAAAGTGAGTAAAGTGTGTAAAGTGAGTAAAGTGTGTAAAGTGAGTAAAGTGTGTAAAGTGAGTAAAGTGAGTAAAGTGTGTAAAGTGAGTAAAGTGAGTAAAGTGAGTAAAGTGTGTAAAGATGGTTTTGCCTGATCGTTTGGTGAAATTTCTGCTCTTTTCAAACCAAGCTGACAGACGGAGAGACGGGCAGACACCCTCACTTCTTTGTACCAGAGAGGGTTCTGGCTACGACGTAGTTAGTTGCATTCTTGATGTGTTGCATTGTTATAGTAAATTATTATGTTGTTTGAATATTACTACTGACTATTGAGTATGATAAAGAACAGAGACTCGGCCAAGTCTATGGAACGTGATCATTTCGATGTTCTGGATTATGTTTTTAGAATCCCATTATTGAAATCATAAGCCAAGCATGTTTCCAGAGCTTTCAGGCTGCACACGGAAATTCACGGACACCTCCAGTGCGTCTATCGTCGGCTATCGTGCTGTGAAGAGAGAATAACTCACTGACTTCTAATGGAGCGATTACAAATTAAGTGCACCCCCCCCCACCTGTAAGAATGTAAGTTTTTTTTTCATTATCATCCGCCTTCCTCACTTCCTCATTTGTTATCAAAGTGCCACACCTAAAGTACAACTGCCCCCCCCCCTCTCTTTTATAACGAAATGGCTTGCCCAGGTCATCGAACTCAGGTGAGTAGAAGGATGGCTGCACTACGAAAACCTAACAGTGACATTGTGATGGGGTAACAGAGACCAAACGTGCCAAGGACAAGGAGGTGTGCTCTTTAGTATTTTAGCCTTTTTTTTTTTTGGCGACTAGGAAAAAATGCCCCCCCTTTTTTTTGTAACTACTAAACTACTCCCTCTGTCTCTCTTTCTTTTTCACTCTCTCTCTCTCTCTCTCCTTCTCTCTCTCTCTCTTCGTCGTCTTTCCTTTTCTCTCTTAATAAGTCTACAAGGATGAATGTCATCTACAATTAGATAAGCGGAGGAACTGATAGGCAATAGTTACCAATTTTCATACTAAACAATCAAAAAGAAGAAAAACATTAAAAATACTTTTTCAAAAAAAAGACAATACCTCCTTTATACAGCTGATAGAGAGATCGGTTTTTCTCTTAATAACAAATGAATGTGAGATTAAAAAACAATGAAACATTCCCCCCCCCCCTTTCCACACGAGAAAGGTTTATGGTTAAACGAATGTATAGATCTAATACAATTTATAATAGTCCAATGAAAGGCCTTTAAATCCTGACATATAAAACGTTGCGCAAAATGTTTCTGAACATTAAATTATTAAACTCTTTAATCAATAATGCCTTACGTTCGGGAATTTCCGAACGCCATAGTCCTTACAAGACCGCGATAGTCCTTTCAAAACCTATGCTGGATCTAGATCTAAACGTAGTTCCTTAGCCGAATTTTAATTAATTTATTTTTTACTTTGAAAAATAATAAAAGTCAAACTTCAGTTTTCCTTGTGTGGCCGACGAGCTAGTAATTCTTTTATCAGCAATATACAACAACCGCTACATTTATAGAGAAATCGTTAGATCCGTTTTTTGAGATCCGCGTCCAGGTTCCGTGTAATTCTGTTTAAAAACAGAGGTGTTGTGAAAAGTTTTCAAAAGCGAGCTATATTTTTTTTTTGTTTTAGTTCTTGTCGTTACTTGTCACTTTCTTTGTCTCCAGGAAGCTTGGAAAATTTGCTTTGATCGTCTGCAAGAATGCTAGGGTCTCCCGAGCTCTAGAACTACTTATAAAGTTTTTACAAAAATCAATTCGAGTCCTGAGAACTTGAGAAGACTCCAACTTCGATAACATCTGGACGTCCACGCCTGCAAATGCTGTTCGAACACAAAGTCCAGCTAGTTAGGCCAGGCTACGGGAAGACAAATACTCCCTGCCTGCTGGAAGGATATAGAGAGGAGTGGTGGGGGGGGGGGGGGCTCTAACGATGTCACAGAAGATGGGGAGGGGAGAAGGGGTGGGGGGGGTAGATAAAACGGATGTTGACGCTATCACAATCACAGGGAAAGTGTGGGAGACAGAGGGAGTAATGGATTCGAAAACATTTAAAGATTTAGAACACTTTCCAAAATGTAATTACTTTTTGTTTTGATAGAAATATTATCCGTTTAGATGACCTCCTTCAGTCTATAGAACATCAAACAGAAAGGACAATAATGCCTAACTATAATTCGAAACGATGTCGCCCACACAGCAGTTACCCCGTTTCCACCCTGCTGATGTATCCAAAAGAACGGCAAGTGCCGATACAGTTTGAATCAGTGTGCTGCTAACTGCCTTAGGGTCGTCTGCTACCGGTTTTTTTCTCAGAGTTGACTCCCGAAACCTTTCCCATGTTTGGGTAGAGCCGCAAGGCAGCAGAAGTTTGAATTCAGAGTTTTCCTTCTCCTAGATGGGTAGACAGTGATGGCTAACAAGACCCTCCAGCCCTCCTATTGGTTTAGGCGCCAGTTACTCGTCTTCACCCCTCCTCCCGTTAGTGCAAACAGCTCCGACGGAATCTATATCCGAGCCACACGTGAAGGCTAGAATTTGAACTCGTTGTTAGAGGCTATTAGCAAAGAAAGTGTAGAGCAAAGAAAGGTTAGCGTAGCTAAAGTTTAGCGCAAACAGCTGTGGAACCAAAGTCCTCCGGATAATTTTCTACATGCACTAAGCAAACTACAAAGCTATGAACCGTTTGAGCATTTTCACTTGAAGAAGATCATAATGTATAGAAAAACAGATCTAGAATAATGTTTGTAATTTCATTGTCATATAACTGAATCACTCTTCGACAAACGCTATTTAAGCGTCCAAAAGTGCGAAATAATAATATTATTTATGTTTTCTCTGCGAAGTTAAAGTTATCCGTTTCTGTAGCGATTGAGGTTCTATAATTTAAAGGGTGAAGTCGATAGCCCCACGCCTAACCCTTCTCCTTTCTCATCCTGGCTTGGACCCGCAGATGGGTCAACGCCAGGATTCTACCTGGGACAGATCTTTATGGAGACAGCTTTCCGCCAAAAGCGCTTAACGGCGCGGAAGGATCTAAATCTAAGTCTGCTAAAATGATGATATTTAGGTAGACTACATCCACTGGTTCCTAAATACAGTTGTTGTTGTTTTTTTTACTTTAAAAAGGGTTATGTTCCATTTCTTTAAAAAAAAAAAAAAATAAACATATAAATTTTCAGCAGTTCTCAATAGCGAGTCGTGATGCCCAAGTTTTGAATTAGTTCTTTATTTCTTTTATAAATACACAACGAAAAGGTAACTGAAATACATAACGAAGTCGCTACAAAGTACATGTTCTAGAAACAGACTACATTTTGCAAGATGTTAACGCCAGGATTCTAGCAGGGAGCCGTGAATAAGCATATTGTGAAATATTTGAGAATCACTAAACTGTCTCATCAGTTTTGTCATTCTTTTCTCGCTACAAAGCTTATATCAACTCACGATGTTTTCTGTCTGTTTGTATGTCTGTTAAGTTTGTACACGTTATTTCTCCACATTCATTCTCGGACCATGTTGGAACTTTCAACAATTTTTTTTTCCTAATAAAAACATGAGAACAATTACAAAATTAACTAACCAGTTAATTAATTATTGGTCATTTATTATTTTGTTTGATATCGCATAGGGGAAATAGCTTCTACATTATTGAGATATAGTTGTAAGTTCATTGTTATTCCCCTTAGATAAGCTTTTTTTTAAATTGGATTTTTAATATGTTGTTCACTTCTCTGTTTCATTACAGCGAGATTTCTTTTCATCCCTAAACAAAAAGTTCAGGGCGGTGCCTTATCTTACTTATTGGTACAAACGGCACTGGCAATAAGCTTTAGTAGTGCCTGTATTTATTCGCTATATACTCTGAGATAGCGTCTATATAGAAAGTTGTGAGATAGCGTCTATATAGAAAGTTGTGAGATAGCGTCTATATAGAAAGTTGTAAGATAGCGTCTATATAGAAAGTTGTGAGATAGCGTCTTTATAGAAAGTTGTGAGATAGCGTCTATATAGAAAGTTGTGAGATAGCGTCTATATAGAAAGTTGTGAGATAGCGTCTATATAGAAAGTTGTGAGATAGCGTCTTTATAGAAAGTTGTGAGATAGCGTCTATATAGTTGTGAGATAGCGTCTATATAGAAAGTTGTGTAATAGCGTCTATATAGAAAGTTGTGAGATAGCGTCTATATAGAAAATTACAGGACCAAGGGCTGGGGGGGATTTCGACCTGTCCCCCACCTCCCTGCCCCCATGTTTTTTTTTAAATTTAAAGTTCTTTTTTTTCCTTCGCCATTTATTTAACCTGTGTGATTCACCTCTTTCTGATGCAGGCGGTTCACGAGGGTGATGTGTGGCCGACTCACTGACCGATATAATTTAATTTTGATGATAAATGTTTGTATCCAATAGAGCTGGAGAACGAGAGTGTTTGCAGGAGACAGAGAGAGGGGAGAGACAGACACAAATAAAGAGAGACAGAGGAGAAATAGAAAGAAAAAAACAGCGAGAGAGAGGGAGAGTGGGTGGGAAACAGAAAGGAATTGAGAAAGAGAGATTCAAGGGTGCATCATAGAATGAAAGCAAGAGAGAGAGAGTAGGCCTACGAGAGAGAGAGAGAGAGAGTAGGCCTACGAGAGAGAGAGAGAGTAGGCCTACGAGAGAGAGAGAGAGAGAGAGAGAGAGAGAGAGAGAGAGTAGGCCTACGAGAGAGAGAGAGAGAGAGAGAGAGAGAGAGAGAGAGAGAGAGTAGGCCTACGAGAGAGAGAGAGTAGGCCTACGAGAGAGAGAGAGAGAGAGTAGGCCTACGAGAGAGAGAGAGATCGCAAGAAAGAAAAAAAGAGAGGAATGTATGTATTACGTATTTGTATAATTTTTATTACATATTTTACATTGAAACATCTTCAAAGCATTTTCAAATCTAACAGTTAAAAACAAAAGAAATCACAATGTTTTGTACAATTCCTTTCCAGACCAGTTCGCATGCACGAACAAGTGGCCGCTGGTTTCATTCTTTTTAGTCCCCTCCCCCCTATCGCAGTGCTCGCGCTTGCTTGCGTGTGTGTGTGTACATGCGCGTGTGTTTATTTCTTTAATTTCACCTGGCCAAAAGTTTGGTGTATTTGGCACAACTCCATTGACCTTCAAACATATCCGCCCTGAATTGTTTGAATATTTCAAGTTAAAGAGTTCCTTGTCTGCATTCCCCAGCACCCCACCCCCTCTAATCTTTGTATAGCGATCACATTCCAGAGATATAGGCTATTGTCTAAAGATGGTCTCCCAACGACAGTGAGACGATAGCGCCCCCCTTTATCTCAAATAGTTCCAACCGCATTACGACAAAGTCAATAAGTCACGTCGACTGCTCTGAAGAGTTAACCGTGAAATACCGGGGAACCCGGGGAAAAAAACAATAACCACCTAACATAACTATAATTTATTGTTTTAGTTAAAGAGATTGGTCAGTGATCCTCACATTGTCTTCTTTTAGGTTTTTTTTTTTTGTGTGTGACTGAGGTGTGTGTGTGTGAGAGTGTGGTGTGTGTGTATATGAGTGTATGTCAGAAACATTGCTACATCCTAGCTGAAACCTACTGCGGGACCAAAGGGAAGAACAGAAACATGGCTACAAACTCTTGCAGGACCAAAGGGAAGAACAGAAACATGGCTACAAACTCTTGCAGGACCAAAGGGAAGGACAGAAACATGGCTACAAACTCTTGCAGGACCAAAGGGAAGAACAGAAACATGGCTACAAACTCTTGCAGGACCAAAGGGAAGAACAGAAACATGGCTACAAACTCTTGCAGGACCAAAGGGAAGGACAGAAACATGGCTACAAACTCTTGCAGGACCAAAGGGAAGGACAGAAACATGGCTACAAACTCTTGCATGACGAAAGGGTAGAACAGAATCATTGCTACAAACTCTTGCAGGACCAAAGGGAAGGACAGAAACATGGCTACAAACTCTTGCAGGACCAAAGGGAAGAACAGAAACATTGCTACAAACTCTTGCAGGACGAAAGGGTAGAACAGAATCATTGCTACAAACTCTTGCAGGACCAAAGGGAAGAACAGAAACATGGCTACAAACTCTTGCAGGACCAAAGGGAAGAACAGAAACATGGCTACAAACTCTTGCAGGACCAAAGGGAAGGACAGAAACATTGCTACAAACTCTTGCAGGACCAAAGGGAAGAACAGAAACATTGCTACAAACTCTTGCAGGACGAAAGGGTAGAACAGAATCATTGCTACAAACTCTTGCAGGACCAAAGGGAAGGACAGAAACATGGCTACAAACTCTTGCAGGACCAAAGGGAAGAACAGAAACATTGCTACAAACTCTTGCAGGACGAAAGGGTAGAACAGAATCATTGCTACAAACTCTTGCAGGACCAAAGGGAAGAACAGAAACATGGCTACAAACTCTTGCAGGACCAAAGGGAAGAACAGAAACATGGCTACAAACTCTTGCAGGACCAAAGGGAAGAACAGAAACATTGCTACAAACTCTTGCAGGACGAAAGGGTTGAACAGAATCAGTGCTACAAACTCTTGCAGGACCAAAGGGAAGGACAGAAACATTGCTACAAACTCTTGCAGGACCAAAGGGAAGGACAGAAACATTGCTACAAACTCTTGCAGGACCAAAGGGAAGGACAGAAACATTGCTACAAACTCTTGCAGGACGAATGACCGAAAGTGGTTTTCGAACTAGGGACCATGAGAACAGTGCGCGGGGACCTGGGTGAGTGTCATATCAGTTCCACGAACATGTGTACGATGACTAAGCGGTTGCCCCACTCGCCACCCCTTAAGGCCGCCTCTGCGCATACCACCCGAGCAGCCATTTAGCCAGACATAATGAATATAAAAGATATGGTATATCTTTTCTCTCTGTACATTCATTATATTTTGGTTCATATTGAAAGTTTTTCATTATAGAGAAAAATAGGACTATCAAAGTAGAGCTATAGTTTAAAATAACCTATCAATATAAATATTTTTTACTCATATATTTTTACTCATGTTCTATTCAAAAATAACCAATATAACTAATTTCGCTAACTTGTAGTTTAGTACATGCTCTGGATAATCGTCTCTAACCCCCCCCCTCCCCCTTAGACAAGCATGTAGCAATGTTTATTTCTGTAGGTACATCTGAAGTTCCGAATCATGTCAAAACAAGCTTATAAATAACTATTGGCCTTCAAAGAATTTAGGTTGAGCGATTCTTATCTATATCAGTTTGACTATTCTTCAAATTTAAACTACTATGTAACCTAAATTTAAAAAAAAGGGGGGAGGGATCTAAATTATCACAATTGACAACAGCTTGAATTTGTATGTGGAGTTATAGTTGGACTGGTGAACTGAGATGATCCTTATCTCTTTATCTGATATTATCTTATCTTATCTTATATAATACAGACGTTACTTCAAAAAAGAAGATTACTACGTCCTACGCGTCATGCATTTAGTCATGCATATTAACCAATGACTTAAATTCTGCCAAGTCACTTGTTTTCCTGGCTAGCTCAGGCAACCCATTCCATGCTCCATGCTTGATCTATCTAAATTTTATTTTAACAAACGTTTGGGTAAATAGTCACACGTAGGCTAACCTAGAATCTAGATTCAATGTTTAATATATAACATTTTCTACTAATATTTTGTCATTCGATGCATGCTGTTATAATTATCTTAATCTAGATCTATTACTCTGGCTAGAATAAATGTTCATACATTGCCACATAAGGATTACATAACATAAGGAGGGCTAGAAGAGAGCTGGGCTTCCCAACCGAGGGGGTCTTGAGATAAAACCGCGTGGATTGGGATTTCGAACTTGGGGATCCTTAGGACGCCCCCAAGTTATTAAAAACTAGGGTACCTAGCATTAATTGGGAAACTAAAGATGGTTGTTCGTTACGTTGGCCACACAGCACATTTGTCAACAGTCGACCACAGAATCAGACGTCTGCCATGCTCATGGATAGCAAAATCTGAAAAAGAAACTACTCACTATCTCACATAACGATTAGCCTCCAAAAATAGATTTAGGTTCAATAATGTGTAAAGGAACTGCGTTTAATTGTTTCATTTTGTAAAAAATCATAAAGTAAGATATACATTCTTGACAGTCTAAAATGAATTTGGAATTGGTGAAATGAAAAAAAAAATTATCCGCCATAAAAAATCTGACAAATAGAGGGGCAAAGGCGAGTAACTACCGCCTTAACCAGTAAGCTTCGGTCAGGAGGGGCTCGTTAGCCATGGCTGGCTACCCACCTAGGAGAAGGAAAACTCTGAATTCAAACCTCTGTTGCCCGGCAGCTATACCCAATCATAGGAAAGGCTTCGGGGGTCAACCCTGAGGACAAATCAGGAGCTGGCGACCCTAAGGCAGTTTGCAGCACTCAGTGCTACACCCTGGCAGAACCTGCGACGCCGCTGACCCCAAACTGTATCGGCACTGCCATTCCTTTGGATACATCAGCTGCGTGGAGAGGGGGGGGACTGATGTGTGGGCAACATCGATCTGACCACAGCTACTGCAAAGGCATTCTTCTCATTTCCATGACAGCCTAATCCATAGTCCCTTCGCGACTAAAGGAGGCCATATACAACGGCATATATCCGTAACAACAGCATATATCCGTAACAACAGCATATATCCGTACAAAAGTGTAACCTACGTTTTCTTCTTTTTAAATCTACTTAAATACCGACTAAAATAGTTTAATGACATTTATTAATTAATTGCAATGTCTTTACGATGAGTTCAGTGTTTCACATTGACCATAAAAGCCCAGTTGCGACCTACACATTTTTACGCTTCTCGTGCAGACAAGGATTATGTTATTGATTTATCTTAATCCTAATTAGATTTATGTCTTTTGAATCTTATTACTCATCGGGTTTATATCCATTGTTTAATCAAATTAAAACTGTAGTGGTGCGATTAGAAATTTGATGCGAAAATTTGTTTCATAAAAAGGGAGAGTTTTGACGAATTAAAAACAAGACTAGGATGTAGGAAGTAAACAGACGACTTTTGGCAGCCATATAGACATTCGCTCTCAGCGTCGACTATCTTCTAGTGTTGGCCTTTCGACTGTGTTACTTGATTTCGTTATTTAAGTGCTAGGCTACCTTCGTTTGACTTATCTACACAACACACAGCGCGAAAGCGCCTAACAAACCAAAAAAGGAAAATATTGTCATTTTTTAATTCTTGTAGGTCTCTCGATAAAACCATGAGAACCGCTGGTGTTATTACTCGCAGGCTATTTAGCATTGAACAATACCCATGTTGTTGTTTTTTTTTGTACCTATGGAACATGCGCGAACTGTGATTGGACCATGCTGCTGGGTTATTTTTAGCTTAGAAGCTATAAATATTTACCCACAGCACGCAAAAGAATTTAATGAGGCGGGAAGGGAGAGAAGGGTGGTTAAAAAAATGTTATGCGTTAAAAATGATACTATAAAGTAAGGACAACTTGAGACCATGAGTGAAGTCACGCTTGATAAGGATGAGAGGTTCCCGTTGTTAGGTGGCGAACTGCTTACAGACCGTTGGGGGGCCCTACGTTGACACCCCTTCCCGCCCCCCCCCCCCCCATCCCCAAACAATCTATCTCTTGTTTCCACAAACATATACACTGTCAATTGTTAGTCTTCCGCATGAGCGTCTTCAGTGCAGGTTGGGGGCCACCCTCCCACACACTTTGACAAAGTTTCTTTCGGAGCACGCTTCAATAAAACACTTTATAACAGGGAGCAGACTGGAGTTCAAAATTGGCCCAGGCATTACACGCAAAGGGTCTAACATAATAGTAAAGTTGAATAATTAAAGAACACTGAGCGCAAGCAAGCGTGGGTTGACATGACGTATTGTATTTCTACATGTAGGCAGACTTAAAGCTATATGACATTTCAATTTTGTAGCCTACACACGCACAATACATTACTGTTGCAACCAAGTTAGAAAAGATCTCATGCTTTTGAACCAAAAATAAATTGATATTAATAAAAGTAAAGTAAAGGCCTAACCAGCTGCTTTGTTGTTGTTTTTTTGTTGTAAAAAAAAAATAAATATAGGTGCCGGTACTAGTGATGGATTGCCCAAATTTGAACTACTAATGAATGAATAATAAACGTTAAAATACAAGAAAAGTAATATTTTTTTCTCCACATTGAAAAAGTTGCCGGTACGCCGTACAGGTGCGTACCGTCACACAAAAAAAAAAGCACTGGATATATGTATATGCAGTGCTTTTTTAAAAAAAAAAAAAAAGTGTGGTAGGTCTACTTAGTAATGAGTTGTGTAACTTTTAATTACAAATGCCTGGCTTCCATGTTACAGCCACAAGTGTACAGTATATATGTATGGTTACCATAACTATATTCCTAAAATTTATTTGACCAGGAAAACATAATTTTATATCTATAGAAGCTTCTTCTATTACTACTATGTAGAGTGGCAATGCCTTCTATGTGATCACTGTGCCCATATCAATTAAAAAATTTAGGAACCACTGTGTAATTTCGGACTGGTTGTGTTATGTGCTCTGGAATGTTGTTCTGTGGTTTTGATTGTCCTGGGTTCAAACACTGCCTGCCGCTGCTATACTGGGAGGAAGTTTGAGCTAGGATGTAATAATCTTCAATTTTGATGGAACATCCCAAACATGTACAACAAACAAACAAAAACACAACTATTTCAATTGACATGCAAGGTAGATAACTCAAAGAAAATAATATCAAACTTAGGATTTTTATTTAATTTTCAAAACTCTGTGGAGTCCCAGTTATTGTGTAATGTGTGATGATAGAGAGACTACAAAAACATTAGTTACATATCATCAAACCTGAAAACAATGCATTTTCTGCTGCTAGCCTGATCATTGAAACGTCTTCAAACATTCCATTACATTTGAGCTTGTAAATTCTAACAAGAAGTTGAACAGTCACAAATAACTATATTACACTAACATCTGCTGTTGAAACAATCTCAAATTTAAAATGTTTGTCAATCAGATAAAACAAAGAAACCATTTTGTTTTTAGAACAAAACAAAAAAGTAAAACAGAATAAAGGGAAACAACTTCACTGATGGTTTCATTCAAGGGACAGCACTTGTTAGGCTTCTATTTCCAAATTCTGTAGCATACAAAATGCCAACAATAGTTTAGGTGATGTTTGTATACAAGATCATCATTTAGATGATTATTAACATTTACAGTCAGAATAAAATTCAGCAATGATACAAATTTAGAATTGAAAAACAAACAACAACTGAGATACTCGGTGAAGACGCGCAGATAGGCTAAAAAAAAATGATACCCAACTCATTAAAAAAACAAAACTTCTGAACATATTTACAAATATAAACTGGCTGCAAAGACAATATCTCTCTTAATCTGTCGAATGCCTGAAAAAAAAAGAAGAAAAAAAAAGAATTACTTATTATTTTAATACAGGATCTCTGAATTCAGAAACCCTGATCACACAAATGTAACTTCTGCTATTAATCATTGTCATTCTAGATATTCTGTTTATTTTAGACCCCTTTCAATAGAGTGTAAACTCTTGTCTCATAACAATGTTATGGTGATCACTGAGATAGATTTAGCCAAAAGAAAAAAAACAGTTAATTAATTAAAAGGACTAAAATCAAGAAACAGACTTGGTTCTTAGCAGAATCAGCACAAAGAAAGTTTGGAAAGTTGATGATAAGATTGCTAGCCAATCACCACAGTAATATTCATAATATTCATCATCTGGGGAAACTATTCTCAATGGACTTACCTTCTGAAAATTTATTTTCTAGTTCTGTGTTCCCAATAGCTTTAGAAGCTTGCACCATTTGTCTTAAAGTTTCTTCAAGTCGTCTCATTGCACGAATGATGCTGCCTGTAAATCATCAGGAAACAAAAAAATTTTTTACTATGTTATTGCCAAATTTGTTTAATTAACTTGTTCAAATAGAAGGTAAATGTAGTTTTATTAACCATTTCACAACTAGTGTCGCGTCTACTGGTAGACATATAGAGTCGCGACAATCACTGATTTTAGGTTGTTTCATTAAAGCACACACTGCTAGTTTACAAACTCTAACTTACGTGAGTGACAATGAAGCTATTTTAGGTGTTTATTAGGTATCTGCCGCAGGTTGGTATGGATTTTTATGATTTTTTTGAAAATTGTTTTTTTTGGATAGCCTACAAAAAAATGGAATATATTTAGGCTAATGTGTAGGCTTTAATTGTAAAATTCCTTGGCATTTAGTGTAGAAGAAGAAGTAGGCTTTATTAAAATTGAAAATGATTTTAATGGGAATGATATTAATGTTTCAGCTGTAGAAGAAGGAAAAATGTTTAGAGTGAGTTAGAGCCATTTGAGACAGATAGTAGTGAAAGTGAAGAAAAAAATAAATGCTGGATCCAGTACTGATTATATTAGATCTAGTCAAATAGGAGATCGGAAGTGTTTATAACAACACTGTAGAATCATATATAGAATTAAGACTAGGCATGAACTTCGCTCACAATAAATATGCTACACCAGTTACAAACAAGAAATGCCAATAGTGGCACTAACATTGAAAATCAAATCAAATATTTATAAAATCAATTCCATTCTATGTTCAGGAAATGTATCACACTTTTTATTTACCTTCAAATACATCTGTCATTTTACAAATATTGGCAAAAGTTGAACCGTTGCACCAAGCATTAACAACATCCATAAGATGGGGCCGGAAGGAGTCAACATAAACTTCTTCATCCAGATCAAGTTTAGCTTCTCGACTGATCCTTGCAATACGGTGTGCTGTGTCCTGGAAACAAAATGGGTTCATTGACAAAAACCTTAAGATTACCAAGTTGACCAATAAAAAACAACAAAAAAACTCAACCACAAAAGTTGACAAGCTATGAAAATTATGTCAATATTTGTCTATCAAAACAAAACAAACATGATTAGTTCACTGTTGCACTGTCTCTGTTTTCCCCATTTTATTTTTGAATAAGTGTAACACAATTTTTCTTTACAACCTAGTTATGCTTCTATAACATTTTCAGCCTGTTCAGATATTGTAACTATTGTGCCTTATCAAAACCATTATAAAATGATTGACAACTCTATTAAAAAAGATATGACATTAACTTAAGTCTGCAGACACATATGGTTATGTTATAATAATTATCTCCTCACTTTTTAAAAACTATTTTTTTTTATGAATCAGATCATTGTACAGATAAAAGAAACTAGATCAATCTGACAAATGTTTCATACCCACAACTGAAGTATGCAGTAATATATACAAGTACAAACAGATGATTCATGCAAACACTGTAACGATTCCTATAATTATATTAAGATTCGACATACATTTTAAACAATATCAATTATGACAAAAACAAGTTACAAAATAAAAAAATAAAAAAAGGACCAAACAAACTTTAGTTCCTCCAGAATAATCAGCCAACATGACTCTGTAACTCAAACAATAAAACCAATCAACTAACCTGCATTATTCTTAATGGGCCAGATAGTTCTTCCCCCAGCTTGGGCATCTCAGAAGCTTTCTCTTGGAATACAAAGCAACTGAGAAGGGCACAGCACTGTTGGGGTGTAAGGTCATTGAAGACACCATTGAAAAGTAGTTCTGTTAACAGCAGCTCATCACCACTGTGGAAATGACAAAGAATCTCCAATTATCATAACTCACTTATACAGTCCTTACCAAAAAACAATGTACAGAACTAGGCATACCAATCAGCTGATTGAACAAAACTAGTGTACCATCAACATACACTTCCCATAGAATTGAACACTATTAGAAACTACCAAACAACATATTGTACATAACATCACAAAAGCAAATCAAAGAATAACTGCCCCACACGACTAAGAACAAGCATCCAGAGTATGGGATGTGTAGCTAAATGTCATAAATAACTTGGCAGTTTTAAGTTGAAATCCTTGAGTATGCAAGGAATTTTTAATAGCAATTTGACTCAAGCTGAGTTTGCTAAGCGCCCATAAGCAGCAAAGGAAGCCCTCTCATAGATACCCCATGTCATGCTTCCACATATCCACAAGAGATTTCACCAGATCACATTGAGCTTTTAATAGCATTAAAAACTGTTATACAAAGGCAATTTTTTAAAATACCTGCTAATTTCACAGGCCACTCTGCCCTTCAGCTCTATGACATCTGAGGCTGAACAGTAACCCATTCTACGCAAAACTCTCTTTCTACACTTCAGCTCATCCATTTGGAGGAGAGATTTCTTTTTCTTCAGTTCCATCTTCAATGTTTTGATATCATTGGCCACCTGTTAAATAAAGATAATTCAAAGTCAGTCATCACCAGTACTAGTCAAACATTATCAGTAGCCATGTCTTTTTGCCCAAAGCTTATAAGTTAAAAGCTAGGAAAGTGTTTCCCTTCAAAGGGAGTACCAGATCTCATTTTAAACAATGAACTTTAATATGTATCTAATATTTGAAAATAAAAAAAAAACAGTGGTATATTGAGAACAGACATGCATTTATTAAAAAGCAATTATGGTTACTGTGGAATTGGTGGCTATTCATGACAGTTTTCATTCACACAATTTAAAAGATTCATTAAAAAAAAAATCCAATACCCCACCCACCACAAGCATTATTACATTTACAGCTGTTTTTTTAAATATGGAAGCAGTTAAAAAATTTAATACAACATGTACATGTACAGTGTATATTGATAAATATATGCAAAAATGAAAATGAATAATTACAAAAAATAATAATAATAATTAAAAAATTTAGTCCAATTAATGGAATTTTAAATATTTATTGGAAATACTAAAAAAATTTATTTTTTTTTTTGAGATTACACAAAAAACAAATGTTAACTATGAATTCTTTCTTTGCATTCTAGTTAATCTTTTTTTTGTGTTACTAATCCCCAAAACAAATGAATTCAACATTTTGCAGACTAACTGACCTTTGTTTTCTTGTCATACTGAATATAGAGCTCTGGCAGCCTTGTATCTTTGTGTAAGGGATGTGAGTACAGACGTTGTTCAAATGCTTCTATTTTCTAGGATTTAACAAACATAAAAAAATTAAAAGCAGAAAACAAAGTATTCAAAATCCCCCCAAAAAATAAATATAATCAATGGAACAAGATATAACTTAATACATTTTCAATCATTTCTGTTAGTCTATCATGCAATCAAAATGTTAAATATTTCACCTTGATAGTGTCAAGTAATGATTTCTCTTTTATACCCATATCTTCAATGGGATCTAGGAGTGGCAAACCATCAGGGAATCTTTTTTCAACTTCCTGAAATAGGGACATTCCAAATTTGTTTGATTCCTCATTACTTTATGTTAGAGCAGTACAATTATACCTACTGAATAAACAGATATATTTAATAGTATAACATCAATATTGATTGTAAAATAAACAAAACTCCTACCTGTAATGATTTCAACACAAGGAAGCGACTGTCTGGTGTTCTTAGATCATTGGGTATATACAGCCGAATAGCAGTCACAGAGTCTATTAGCCGAGTCAGAATTGGTACAACCTAAAGGTAGTTTTAAAAAAATATAGTTTACTTGCCTAAGCTTTAAAAAAAAATCAGTGTTAATAAAAACCGAACATTGAACAATTGTCCCTACCTGCATCTCTCCTTTATCTCCCTTGGGACATGGCATAATTTCTGCAGAGTTTCTTGTTTTCAAACTGTCCTTGGTTAGATTCAACAAAACCTCTACAACATACAAGGTGCCAGTTTCATCTGTTGCCTAGGGGACAAAACAAACATTAAATGTCTGAACAATCACAGAAATATACAGTAGTTTTTTTAAATAATACAGAACAAAAAAAGATGGGTTATATTCAACAAAAGGTTTGCTTTGCATTAAATATAGAGCATTTAGATTTAAATAAGAGCGTTGGAAAGAACAGAGATGACCAGTAATCAGAAAGGCAAATATTAAAGAATGTAAGCACTAAGATATTTTACTAAAAATATGTATAGGAAATGAAAACTGTAAGTTAAAAAAACACAAATTGAAGAACTAGTCAATGCTAAAGACTTACAGCTGACTGATCCATTTTCTTATGGAAATTAAGTACAACACCCCAACCAAAGTCCATGTCTTCATTCTTCACCTATAATTAGAGCAGGTTACATTATATACAATAATGTAATACCTAATTTTTAAAAATTCTGTTATAGAAAATTCTAATATTTTTTTCTTTTTATTTCATACTTCAGATATAACTAGCAACTATCAATCTACTAAACACCGCAACTTACTTTGACCACTCTACCAGGCTGAAGGAATGGCAAAAGATATGTTGGTTTTAAAATAAAATGCCTGAGTTCTCTACCCAAAGTCTCCAACTGCTGCCTGATCCTGTAGTAGGCAGAAATGGAATCTTCATCTTCCACAGAAAGAGCTTTGTACTCGGATTCTTTGGCCTGCAATTCTAAGAGGAAGGATAAATAATAGAGTAAACAAAGACTTTCAAATATAAAATTACACCCAAAGTATTCTGATCAGTCCCAAAAAAATAATAATTTACAGAAATTAATAGGAAGAGGGAAAATCCTATTCAATAATAAAAATAATTTAACATGTTAGTCCAAAAAAAAAAAGTTTGATACAGAATTTAATATTGAAAAAAAAAGGTGGAAGTCATAACATTATGAACCTAGTAATCTTTCTTACTGAGGTAATTATCAAAATCTATTAATGAGCAAAAGAAACAAAAAAATACATTTGTAGACCACAGGTTATCAATCCTAAAATCTTGTTTCATAAGAGCTAAACTATTTTCTTACTCTCTAAAAGTGCAGGAATGGCAGCATAATTCTGAAACTGAAAGAATGATCTCTCCAGCATGTACTCTGGGTTGATGTCCTCTACTCTCAGCAAGTTCAGAACCATGTTGTAGGTTAAATGAAAAGCAGAATTCAATGGATCAGGCTCTCCCTGGCAAAAAAAAAAATTCCAATGTTGATCACTTAAGACCATCAGCATGTAAATATATTTTTTTTCCCCTCTGAAACTTGTAGCGGTGCATCCCCAGCCCATATCAATAAACATCCAACAAGGATTACCTTTAAAATAGCCTTGCCAACATCAGGAGTTATCTTCTCATCTACCATTATAATGACTATACCCCTTTCATCAAGTCCTCGACGACCAGCTCGCCCAGACATCTGAATATATTCTCCAGATGTGACCTTTAAGAAATTAAACAGTTTCAGTTTATTCATACACTTATTAAGTTAGAAAACTACTAAAGCTCAGAAAACTATTAACTTGAATAATGCTTAAAAATTAACTATGTACACACAGTTCTGAAATCCTTGCCGTCAAATTTGCGACAACCTGTAAACAAGACAGTTCTGGCAGGCATGTTCAAGCCCATAGCAAAGGTTTCTGTTGCAAAAAGAGCCTGAGAGACAATAAATTAATTACAGAATTACTACACCAGCATTTTAACGATGTTGAAATTCAACATTTTAAATTCTGTGCTATTTATAAAATGATACATTACAAATTTTTTGAAAAGTTTAACTTATAATGAAAAGCTAACAAACAAACTATAAAATACCAGTGAAAATACTTTATCAACAAACTGAGACGTGTGTGTACTCACTTTAATTAACCCTTCGGAAAACAGAATTTCTATTGTTTCTTTCAAAAGGGGAAGAAGACCAGAGTGATGTATTCCGATTCCTTTCTTAAGAAGTGGTAGAACATGCTCGACCTAAAATAAATGAAGTAAGTGAACATACAAAGTAAATGGAATAAATCAGAACCATGAAAATAACAAATTTTTTAAATATTGAACTGAGTCCATTCAAGGCTTACCTGTGGTAATTTTTTATCTTCATCAGATAAGGCATCAACTGCATTGTTAAAAACTTCCTCCACCAATGTCTTTTCTTCCTCTGAAAAGTTTTTAAAATATCAAATAAAAAAATCTTTTTTTATGCACCAACACAATCTTAAGAATAACAGTAGAAAACATTTTTAAAACAATGATTTTATAGGTCACCTGTGTTGAAGTCTAGTTTGGACATCTGCATGCCGTAGCCTTCACAATCTTTACGACTGAAGCTGAACACAATGACAGGGGCAAAGTTTCTCTCCATGATAAGCTTAACAATTTTATAACAATCTGATTCATTTGCTGGAATAAACAGTGAAAGAAGAAACAAATACATTGGTTAATTCAAATGTCTTGTGACTCATAGCTGCATTATCATAAGCTTAGCCCATCACATTAGCTGTATGTTTGTGAACAATATTTTTTTTTTTTATTTTACACTTATTATCATAAGTAGACCAAACAAATCATTTTTAGATATTAAATTTCGTTACACAAGCTCTTATTTCCATGAAAATAGGTCGTATCTGCCAGTCGACATGAACATTTTTTTTAAATTAGAAAATTGTATTGATTACAAAAATGTAAGATTACCTTTGCTACCACCTCTCCTTCCTTTGAGATCACCCTTAGCTGCATCCCCAGCATCTCTGAGAACTGACATGGCAGTATTAAAATTTTCTTCCCTAAAGTCACCCTGTGGGCATAATATAAAGTTAACATCATGATAAATTACTTACAATCACTAGAATAACTATACATAAAAGTAAGTTTAATTTCCTTTTGCTAGTTTCTAGTTTACAGAACATTGGCCTTCAATATAAAAAAAAAATCACAAAAACGTACCAACAATTTCTTAAGAGTGAACTCTACTTACATTTTCATCTACCACCAAATGTAGACCATCTCCACCAGCTGGGAAAATGTAATGTTGTAAAGGGATAGGACGGTAATCTGTGTACACTACATGGCACGGCTAGGGAAGACAAACATTAATTTGATTAGAATACAAGATCAAGAAAAAGATATATTGCCTTTATCAGTAAAAACATATCAGCAAACCTCGTTAGCCTCTTTTAATTTAGTGAGTTCTAGTGTACAACAATAAGAACAAGGATGTACGGAGAAGTCTCAGGGGAAATGACCCTCAAGCACGGCCTCCCCCAGGGCTCCGTCCTGTCAAGCGCCCTTTTCACGGCCTTCATAAATGACCTACCGGCTCAGCTAAAACGCCAAAAGCTGCTATGTGCTGATGATATTGTCCTTTGGAAATCTGGAAGGAGTGCAACCTCTATACAAAAAGTGTTACAAGAAGATCTCCATACACTCTGCTCATACACACGAAAATGGAGGCTAGAAATAAAGACCCCCACGACGGTCTATTCTCTGTTCACGCTCGGGACTGGCATTCTCAGACAACCTTTCCAGCTCTCCCTCAACAGAGTGGCTCTCAGCTTGGAAAAGCTACCCAAGTACCTTGGTGTAACTTTAGATCGCAAACTAAAAATGTGTGAGCACATCCAGGATGTTGCAAGAAAGGCCTCAGGGAAACTTTGCATTGTGCGGAAGCTGGCATCCACGAAGTGGGGAGCCCGAGCAGACATGCTCCGATCCCTGTATTTAGGAGCAGTCCGATCACAGATAGACTACAGCATACCTGTGCAAATTTATGGCTCTAGGACTGCTCTTGAACAACTTGATAAAATACAGTCACAAGCACAAAGATTTGTCTGTGGAACCTTTAGGACAAGTCCAGTAAATGCTGCTGAAATAATAGCTAATGTAGGTTCACTAAAGCTTAGGAGGGAAAGGTCAGTACTGACCTTTTATGAGCGGTATAAAAGGATGGATGAATACCCCCCAGCTAGAAAACTAGTGGATGGTTGGAGATGAAGAAGACATATCCAGATGCAGTCTTTTATGCATCATGCCACTAGACTATCTGATGAAGCTGGCCTCTCCACCAACCGACAAAACATTCAACGCAAGAACTTTCATCCCCTTCCCCCTTGGTGTCGCCCAACGACCCCAGACATACGCGTAAAACTAGTAGACCCTAATGCCACTAAGCTAAGTCGTTCATCTAACGACCTTCAAATCCTAGCTCTGGAGACCATTAATACCTTCAAGCCCAGTGCAATTTTTGCATACACTGATGGGTCGGCATCAATAGATTCTGGAAGAGCAGGCTATGGAGCCTACATCGACTTTCTTGGCTCTTACTCAGTCAAAATCTTTGGACCATGTGGTAGTGTTTGCTGTTTTGATGCGGAGACCATGGCAGTCTGTGAATCCTTAAAGGTCATTGACTCTCAACTCGGCGAGGGACATTGCTTTGCAAAGCCCTGGACCATGGCCCCCCAATATCAACACTGTTATCATGACTTCACATAACATTAAAGAACGGTATGGCACCCCTGTAATAATGTGTGACTGGCAACACAATTGCAGACTCTTTGGCCCACCAGGGAGGGCAAATTCCACCCACTGAACAGTCTGTAAGCTTTCATCAAGCCCTGGCTATAATACAAAAAACAGAAATGGAAAAGTGGTTTGAGTGCTGGGACAAGTCCCAAAAAGCCAGTGGAGTCTGGGAGCGCATGAGGCACCCTAACCGCACTTTCCAGTGGTGGAAGCTGTCCAGGCCTGAGCAAGCTATTATAGCACATTGCAGGACAGGCCATTGTCCTGTTGGCTCATATTTCTCGCGGCTATGGCCAAATTTTGATTCACAGTGCCCCCGCTGCGGGAAAGAAGAGAAAATTGCTGATCTCCGTCTCGATAGGTCTGGGAAACCCCAAATTCTCGACCTGTATGGCAACATTTATGCACTACGCAAGACAGCAGGATTTCTGTCCAGGGCTTTTGCAAGAGAGGATTTGAGCCTCTCAAGCGCTCACTCAAATGGAGTTTGATGATGATGAGTGTACTACATGATGGAAAATAGCACCAGTCTAATTGTAACTGCCCTTCATTCCACACTCCAAATTTTGAGTCTAATCTTAGCCTTCAAAAGCCAGCCAATTATGACAAAAGAAGATGAATCTGTTTTGGCTTGGATCATAGTAGCCTGGGTGTTGATTTTTTAGTAGTCCCCCCCCCCCCCCCCCCCACACACACTGTCACCTAGTCTTCAACTTAAAAAAAAAAAAAGTTTAAATGTCAAGACTGGTTTTTCTTGCTTACTTTTACTTACCTGGTGATGTAAATGACAAATCCACTCTGCAAACTGTCGAGCATTGGGAATTGTTGCAGACAGAAAAACATAATGGACATTGTCAGGTAACAATATAATAGTTTCTTCCCAGACAACACCACGCTCTGAAACAAAACACCAATTTTTTGGAAGAGTTTGACAGCCAAACTAAACATTATTTTCCCCCTACAAAATATTTTTTTTTTTTTAATTTCCAAAATCTATGTAAAAGTAAAAAAGTAAAGTTTCCTTTCCCCTCAATGTAACTAAAGCAAAAAAAAAAATATACGCTGCTTCAAATACTACCTTTGTCTCTCATGTAATGGATCTCATCAAAGATAACCCAGGCCACTTCTCTCATTACTTCAGAGCCACGATACAACATGCTCCTCAAAATCTGGCAAAGAAAACATTTCTTAAATAGATGTCAACAAGCTTGAAATAAAAAAATGACTAATAATTTCTATTATTATCTTTTCTCTTCACAATCTGCAGCAACAGATTTTTGTAATGGTTAGAATGAAACACTAAACCTAGAGCATTATAGATTATCATGCTAGAACAAAAAAAGATTTCACTCAAGACGTTAGGGTATTTGGTAGACCAACGTCTTGGTGCTGCAGCCTTTGCAACGAAGCTTTTTTTAAAAAAAAACAAAAAAACATTGGCATTTGGGCGATACCTTTTCAGCGATTCTATATTGGACGATGATAGATTAAGATGTTTAGGGCAAAATAAGGTGTCAATTATTAAGTTGTATTTACTAGCTCTTGATCTAAATTTGGTAAATTTTTCTTTTAAATATGTAAAATATTTATCTTTCAAAACTTTCTTTCACCATGCTTTTTGAAATTTTTGTTAAGGGAGATTTTCAGTAACACAAGTCATTCAAGTATATGACATACAAAACTTGAACATATTGATATGAGTCAGGATTTATTTTAGGTTATTCCTTAAGCTGTAGATCAATCATTTAGAGATATCACGTTTGTTAATTTATGCTAATTGGGTGAAGTTTTAAAGAGCTTACTAATGTATATTTTGTGTTTGAAAATTATTATGATGTATCAACAGCATTAATAATAATGTTGAAAAAAAATATATTTATCAACTATAATTCCTTATTTTGAAACTAAAGTTGTTTTTTTATATAATCATATCTTCTTTTTTTAAATATGTAAATATACATAACTATCTTACCTCTGTTGTCATCACTAAACAACTTGCTGTTGGGTTGATTGTGACGTCTCCAGTCATGAGTCCCACATCTGTAAACTCCTCATACAACTCTCTGTACTTTTGGTTGCTTAGAGCTTTGATTGGTGTGGTGTAAATCACACGCTGTTTGCTGCGCAGGGACAATGCTATGGCATACCTTCAGACAAATTCAGTAAACTTTTATGAATCAAAACATATGGTCCAGTCCAGTTAACTAGTTCAAAATGTGCATTAGTCTCAAACTAAGAAGTTTAATCAGATGGTACTTACACTGCCACAACTGTTTTACCAGCAGACGTGTGGGCAGAAACAAGCACTGATTGGTTGTTTTCCAAGCAAAGGATGGCCTCCTTTTGAAATGGATCAAGCGTAAATGGGTATTCTTTAGCTGGTTCATTTGTTGGAGGTTTGAGGGGAATATACTCTTCATCTGGTGGAATAGCAACCTAAAAAGTACATAATACCATGTCATGAACCTTTATGGCAGAAAGCAGCTAAAATAAATCTGCATTTGAAGTGGTGGAGAGGGAAAAGGTCATATTACATTATTAGACATTAACTGTTTTCACTTTTTAAAATTATATTAATTAGTCTGTCTAGATGCCTGTAGATAGGACTGTTCAATACAGATATAGTAATAATTGACATACACACATTGATCTCAAGTGTGTGTCATTTTTATTAATGAATGCATTATTACAGAGAAAATGAAACTACCTCATGAGTACAAGCTTCAAGAGTTTCCACTGTGTGCACTTGAAGGCGTGGCATAATTTCAACACTAAAAACAGCACAACACAATATTAATTTCATAGTCAAACACAGAAACACAATATTAACTTCAAAGTTAAACAAGGTTATTTTTTTTTTAAATTAAATTTTTGTTCACATTAATATTTAACATACAAAGTCAAGTAAAAGATTGTGATTACATTTTTTCTTCATTTCTGGTTCGTTTGGTAGCTTCCTCAGTATCTCCCTCTGCTTTCCTTTTCACTGTTATTTCATTAAATAGTTTTTCAGCTCTGTAAAACAAATTATTTGAAAATTAAAGGCGTTTTAATTAAAATTTAATTGAGTTCAATAATGTCAAGGAAGCTTCACTGGTACCAAAGAAATAAAAATTGAACATTAATTTGAAGAATATCTCATATTCCGACGGTTTATCTTCATATAAAAATCTCCTTTATTACTGCTAATTATCAATCCCTTTATTCTGTACAATGGATACACAAAAATCTGAAAATCTCCAATAGTTTAGACATAATTTTTACATGTTCTATCTGCTTTGTGTCATTTACTGCTGAGCCTATATAGTATTTGTAAAATTGAATACTTTCAGAGTTGCGATACACTTGTTTTATTACCTCTGTTAGAGTTCTACCTTGGGATAAAGGCCACTGGAATGAAATGTCAGGTACAGGCTTAAGGAGAATTTTAAGTCCCATGATGCTAAACAAGACCCAGGTTTCCGAATAGGTAAGGAAATGTAAATCACATCCTTTGCTGTCTATTTAATCAAAATAAAATAAATCTATAGGAGGTTTGTTGAGAGACTAGGAATGTTTGTTTGATTAACATGTTTCGGATGTTCCTTCAGAGTTGAAGGTAATCTACTTCCTATTCCAAACCTGCTGCAGGACAACAGGGAATGGCAGCAGGCAGTGCATAACCTAAGACCATCGTGATGACTGAACGTCAGTCCAGTATGCACACCACACGACCAGGCAATGGAAAGAGATGGTGCCCAAACACTAAAAGTCCAACAAACTAAGGACTAAATGACTACTAGCTTTATTATCAAATCAATGCTGGTCTGCTGAATGGGAAAAACTGAAAATCATATGAAACTAAATTAGCTACTTTCATTTATTAGAGTGATCATACACTATCATATAGTCAAGGAAAGATTTTAATTTAATACTTTTTAATACTAATATAGTAAAGTGATTCATTCAATTATTGATTATTTTATATTTTAATGATCAAGATTCAGATTCATTAGAATTGTACTGGAAAAGATTTAAAGTGGAATTTGATAAATTTAAAAATTACTTATTAAACTTATTTTATTTTTAATAGATCAAGTTATTTACAACTTATTTGGCTAATTAGTAGAATCGTATCTAGATTTCTAATTTTTAAATTTGTAGCTAGGTGAAAAAACCCAGAAGCGCTGAAGTACAAAAACGACTGATAATTTAGAGATCGCATTTTTGATGTCTTTTCACACTTTTGAATGAAAGGAGAGGTTTACTTACTTTAGACAATGGCTTAATTAATGCTCAATTAGAATTTTTTTGAAGTTAATATTTTTTAAATTTATTATCAAAAATCCCCCCCCCCTTTTTTGTTTTATTTTTAGCACTACAGGGTCCAGGAAAATAATTGAACATTAATATATTTTTTACACACTAGATATCATGCCTGGCTATAATTCTACCATGTTTTATTGTGCTATCTTATGTGCTTCATATTGAAAAATTGAAAATAGGGTTAGCATTGTTGGCTATGGAATTTACAGTTTTTGATAAAGAAATTTCTTAAAAGAAGTAAAACCACTTCAGGCCATGTAAGTTTTTGAGTACTAAAAATATGCACATAAATTTTTAAGCACATTTGAAAAAAAAAATGTTTCAGGCAATATTGATCCCACTTTTTAAATATATATTAAACATAAATGAACAACAGCACCAGGGACCAAGTTTTTAAATGAGACGGAAATAAGGGACTGTGCCGGCCAAGGCTAGAACCAGTGACCCTGGAAACGTTAAAAATATATTTTTAAATTTCTGCCATCACAGCGCCGCCATTTTGTCCACACCTCTCTGAAATTTCTTGAACTCAAAACCTGATAATTTTTTTATTTCCTTCAATATTTCCATTCCAAACAAGTAAAGTTCATCAATCATAGATCTAAATTCTAAATATAAATGAAAGCTTAGTGAGCTAGAAATTTACTACTAATACTAATACTAGAATTAGATCTACTATTGAATTTCTTATTTATTTATAAGTAGAGCATTCGTCTATGAAACTCAACTTCAACTTTGAACTTTTGACCTGACTTTAGCCAGTGACAAGCTCTCCTCACACTTGTTCCATGTCAACCAATGTTAGTATTGTTCTTAAGGTCAAAATGCCACAAAATAAATTTTATAAATCAAAACTTTATTACTGTTAAACATAGTCATAATTATAATGTATAATAATACACCATTTAGTTAGGCGAAAAAACCCGGAAGTGCAGAAGTAAAAAATGACCGATATGTTGAGATTGCGTTTTTGACTTTTTTTTTGCATAGGCCTCACTTGCAAATTTATTACACTTATGAATGAAATGTGAGAAGTTTTTAACTTGTGTTATCGATTACTTTAGATAGACAATGGCCTAATTAAAGCTTAATTATGTTTTTTTAAAAAGTTATTTATCATTTTTAAATTTATTATCAAAAACACTCCTTTTTTGTTTTTAGCAATACAGGGTCCAGGAAAATGTCCCATTATTTATTTTTTCTTTTACGCTAGATATCATGCCTGGCTATAATTCTTCCAAGTTTTAACGCGATATCTTCGTCGCATCGCTCAAAAACTTGAAAATATGGTTAGCATTGTGGGTTATGGTATTTACAGTTTTTTGTGAGTTTTTGATGAGGAAATTTCGTCATCGACGTAAAACCACTGGAGGCCATGTAAGGCCTAATATTCTGGATATATTCAAATAGATTTTGTGTATTAATCGTTGTCGCATGAATTTTAAAGTGCATTTGAAAAATAAATGTTTCAGGCGATTTTGATCCCACTTAAAAAATATTTTGTTATTTTCTGCCATCACAACGCCGCCATTTTGTCCCCACCTCTCTGACATTTCTTGTAGATCTAGACCCGATAATTTGTTTATTTCATCAATATTTACATTTTAAACAAGTAAAGTTCATAAATATAAATGAAATCAGATTTGTGAGCTAGAAATTCACTATGAATACTAAATCTACTATTAAATTGCTTATTTAATAAGTAGATTTATCCTCTACGAAACTCAATTCCAAAATTTAACTTTTTGAGCGGGGGGTGTGTCTCACTGGCTTAGCGAGCGCGACGCTCTCATCTCACTTGGTCCATGTCAACCTATGTTAAGCCAAAACGACACAAAAAAAATCATAACTTTCTAACTATTAAACATACAGTCATAATTTAAACACCATTGGAAAGTTCTTTCAAAGTATTTTAATGATGTACTAACGAAAAATTGTTTTTTAAAAGATCAATTTTTAATTTCACCTCCCTACTCTCTAAAATTTGGACTTGGGACTTATGGATCTAATTACTTTTGTCTTTAGCTTAGGAAGTGACAGTGACGACAGTGTCAGTGTTGCCTGTTGTGACATTAATATAATACATTTATGATTTATAATGACGATTTGACTGATTAATTAATTCACTTTTGGACTTTTCAGATTAAGATTTGACTTGTCATTTCTTCATTTCACATGTGACATTTATCACATTTACATTATGATCATTATCATTTTGTCAAATTTGTGTGAAACTGAAACACTCAAACAGGCGAAGTTCTAGATATTTTCAAGAATTCAAGTCTCATATAGTACTAAAAGTTAGTTTATTTCAGTCAAACATTAATTAACTTACTTGGCTTCTTCACTTTTGTCTTTTGTTTGCTCTTTCGCATCTTTTTTTGAAGAATCTTCAAAAACAGCAAAAAGATCTGAGCTAAATGGGTCCGCCATGTTGTTAAGAGAATATGACCAGGTAATTTTAGATCTAGATCTAATCTGAGCACAAAATTTTTACAATGATAATGTTTTTGATCAAATTTTGAAATAATTTAGATCTATTTTGAAAAAATTGAAAATTTGTAATAATAATTAGTTATAAAATTTAGAACAAGACATTTTTCAGCCTTAAAATATCTTTAAAAAAATGTTGTTCTCAGTATTTAAAAGATAAAAATGTTTTATTTATTTGGCAATCAACAAAGCATGCTTGAATTTTATTTTTAGGTTTTTGATAAAGAAGAGTTATTATAGTTTTGCGAAAATGGGTTGTTATTGCTCTACTCTATGATGACTATGGAATTGTTTTACTTTACATGATTACATGTTGTGGATGTTTCTTCAGATTTGAAGATTACTGCATCTAAATCTACATATCCTCTAGAGCTCAAACGTTATGCAGGACAGTTGGCAGGGTTCAAGCTAGTTTTTTTTTACCAGGGACTTATCATCTTATGAGACTTTCACTTTGAGACAGACAACCATTGTATTGTTTGTTTGTTTTGTAAATTTCTTCATGAAACCTGATATTTATCATGCTGATTGTTTTGGCAATCATATTGACTAACTGAGTCAACAAATGACCATTGCACAAAGGACAGAAGAGCTGGGAGCTAACCTCACTTCTTTTACTAGGACTTTGAGAGTCCTATGTTCACTGTCTTTTTCTTTAGAAAATTGTTTACCTTTAAGAAATTAATAATCTCATTATCAGAATATCATTATGATTATGCTAGCCATACAAGAATAAAGTTGGAAGTCTACCAAGAGTCTAGATTTACAAAATAAAACTTGTTTTTCTACCATAATATAAACAGTGTGACTTTAGAAAAAGAGAGATGTAACAGTCCAGAAACATGTCATTCACTCTATTCTCTTTATTTCATTTATAATAAGCTGCATCTAGTACAGGTCATTGTTTTAGTACTTATATGAAGAGAATTATAATAGATTTTGCAAGAACATTTAAAAACATGTTGGAGTTTGAGAATCAAATATTTCTGGATACTTTCCAAGAAGATGGTTTGCTGATAATGTCAAGGTGAGTCATGCAGGTCCTAATATATGTGTATGTGATTATCAATGTTTATTGTTGTTTTAAAGTTCTTTGATGTAAGTAAAATACATTAAATGTAAATAAATAAGCTCCATTTTTCTTACATGATGAGGACACCACTATAGTGATCTTGAATAAGGCTAATATGAACACATACGCACCATTATAGATATTATCTCTTTAATTAAATATATTTAGGTTTAATTCATAATTATATTTTGTGGTGAACTGGTAAAATAAACTTTTAAGTTTATTTTAATAGTTTCTAAATATTTTGAGGAAAAATACAAATATACAGGATCACCTGTGTTTCTGCATATATGCAGATTTAATTAATTCTATTTTTTCAACTCTTTTATATCTAATTTTTAAAATTTATTTTAGAGGCAACTGATGAAGCATGTTTTTTTTTTCAGAGGTCTTGGTATCAATCACATATTTGCAGAATTTTTGAAAGTGTACTGTGACCCTGCCAGTTTAGTCCTAGTTTTAAATACAACACCTGCAGATGAGGTAGCGCACTAGTTTTTTAAAATCCTTTTATCTATACAAATTCTTTTAAAAAGATGTCAATTTTCATTTTTTTTTTCTCTTTAGTCATATTTCACAGAACTTCTTGAAAAGCAGGGAATCTCAAATCCACCCAAAATAATCACCAATGAAATCAGTGCTTCAGAAAGGTATGTAGCTTTACTGATCAAATAAAAAAACAAACCTTTAATGTGTTTATAATATGCTGGCACTCCATATCTATTTAACTGCTTTTCATCTTAGGTACCATCAGACTCCTAAGATTACTACACTTAAAGAGACAAATACAAATGCAGTTTTTTTGGATTATGGGTGATCTCAACCTACCTGATATAAATTGGAAAACACTAACCATAGATAAACACCAAAACCTTAAGGACATAAATGAGATTTTCATAGAAACTTTACACAACCTAAGTTTAGATCAAATCATTAAAAAGCCAACTAGATTAAACAACACATTAGATCTCTTCTTAACCAACAGACCTGGATTAGTTGTTAATTATGATATTATCCCTGGTCTATCAGACCATGAGATCATAAAAATACACAGTCAGATAAAAGCAGTAGCCAATTCAAAACCCAAAAGAAAAATATTACTCTGGAATAAATGTAACCTAACACAACTACACCAAGCTGCATTAAACTTTCAACAAACATTCTTATTAGAAAAGGACCTCTGGAAGTTCATTAAAAACCATCTTAAAAGCATTATAGAAAATCATATACCAACTAAATACACATCAAACAAAATAAATAAATGCTGGTTTAATAATAGACTACAGAAGCTTTGTAAACAGAAAGAAAACCTATATAGAAAATTTAAAGAAACTAAGGCAGAAAGAGTTTACAAAAAGTATATAAAAATTAAACACTTAACCCAAAAAGTAAGCAGACATCTGCAGAGTGAATACATAAACAATGTAATATCTAAAGATAACAACAAAAACCTATGGTTATACATTAAGTCTAAGAAAATGGAAACAACAGGCATAGCGCCATTAAAAGATGAACATAACATAATACATAATGATAATGAAACTAAAGCAAACATCCTAAACAAATACTTTGCATCAGCATTCTCAGCCCCAGGAGACAAAGACATATTACTGAATTTGAACCAAGTAGACAACATAGAAGATATAGTAGTACAAGAAAATAGAATTCAAAAACTATTAGCCAACACCAAACCAAATAAAGCGTCTGGACCTGATGGTATTCCAGCAAGATTACTAATGAGCTAGCCCCAGTGTTCAAAATACTCTTTCAGGCTTCACTTAACCAGGGCAGAGTACCAAAGGACTGGAAAGAAGCTAATGTCACCCCCCTATTTAAAAAAAGGAAACTACAGACCAGTATCACTTACCAGCATCACATGTAAAATCCTAGAACACATAATATGTAGCAACATCATAAACCACTTAGACAAACAAAATGTCCTCACACCATACCAACATGGCTTTAGGAAATATAGATCATGTGAAACACAACTAATAGGACTAATTGATGATTTTTCTAAAGGTTTAGATAATAGTGAACAAATAGATGCTATCTTACTAGATTTTTCCAAGACTTTTGACAAAGTTCACCACCATAGTTTGCTTAAAAAATTAAAATATTTTGGCATTAATGGTCCACTGCATCAGTGGATTAAAGATTTTCTGATAGGGAGAGAACAAACTGTAATAATAAATGGCTCTAAATCAACACCAATAACAGTAAACTCAGGTGTACCTCAAGGAACAGTCTTGGGTCCACTACTATTTTTAATTTACATAAATGATTTACCAAATTGCATTACTTCAGGAACAAAGTCAGATTATTTGCAGACGATTGCATAATATATAGAACAATAAAAACAACACAAGACAGATATTTTACAAAGAGAATTAGATGAATTACAGAAATGGGAATCAAATTGGAGCATATCTTTCCACCCAGAAAAATGTCAGTTGTTAAGAGTAACAAAAAAACTAAAACAAATTAATTCCACTTATCTTATTCATGGCAAACCAGTAACACAGACTAAAAACGCAAAATACCTAGGTGTTATAATAAATGAAAAACTGTCATGGAATCCACATATTGATGAAACTATAAAAAAAATCAAACAAAGCATTAGGATTTATTAAAAGAAATTTCTATAAATCAAATAAGACATAAAAATAAAATGTTATTTAACCTTGGTTAGGCCAATAATAGAGTATACATCCTCCATTTGGGACCCCTCAACTCAAGAAAACATTAAGAAACTGGAACAGACACAAAATAGAGCAGTGAGATTCATAACAAATGAATATTCACATTTGACTAGAGTAGCACCTATAGTAAAATCACTAAATTTAGAAAGCCTTCAGGACAGAAGACTGAAAAGTAAAGTAGCAATTATACATAAAACACTGAACCATAATCTTCAAATACAAAAACAAAATTTAATAAAATACTCTGAAAGACACAAAGATAAAGGCACATTCCTCATCCCATATGCTAGGACAAATTTGTACAAATACTCCTTCTTCCCTAGTGCTATTAGAGCATGGAATGGGTTGCCTGAGCTAGCCAGGAAAACTAGTGACTTGGCAGAATTTAAGTCATTGGTTAATATGCATGACGCGTAGGACGTAATCATCTTCTTTTTTGAAGTAACGTCTGTATTATATAAGATAAGAAGATAAGATAAGTGTTTACCAAAACATTTTCTGCTGCCTTAAATTCAATTTACATATATATATATATTATTTGACTTTATGTTATGTAAATGGATTGTTGTTGTTTATTAATAAGTCTTTCACATGACCTGATATAGTCAGAGTAAAAGATCTCGTAATTGCAGTAGTCTCTCATTTCTGATCAGATAGGGTAAATGTTAACTAGACACTATTAATATGTTCTAGACGCTAATGATTCAGTCAATGATCTGCAGTTCTTTTTTGTCATCCATGTTATTATTGTCTTACATTTTCTTTCTGGTTTATAAAATGTATTTAAATACCTCATTGCTTTAAAATAACTAAATCTAAGCAAGGCTGCACTATGAAAGGTTGAAATATTAATATTGTTTATAGAATACTCGACACTTAAATTACTATGAAGGATTTTCTAAGATTTAACATTAGATGTTGCCCACCTTTGATATCACACTGACGTAGTCCTGTGGTTAAAATTTTTCAAGCAACTCTTTTTTTGTTGTTGTTGTTATTCTTACATCCTCCGATTTGCGTTCCAAAAAATGTTTATTGTTTTAATTCTTTTGTTGTACTTGTCATCATAGGTCGTCAGTTTATCTTTCCTCTCATTGTTTTCAAGCTGATAACTTATATTATGCCTTTTATTATAACAATAGAATGTTATATAATTGTATTGAGCACCGTATCATTCCAATACAAGTTTACTGAGATACTCTTTCATTTTTTTCAGGCAGTTAACATATGCCCAAGGTGGTGTTTTGTTTATAACATCCAGAATTTTGGTAGTTGACTTTTTGACTGACCGAGTTCCGGTCGAACATGTCACTGGCATCATGGCCTATAAAGCTCACAAGTAAGTTGATAAAATATCACAGTATCATGTATTTTCTCATAGATGTACTAGTCCATTGTAATTTTGATACTTTAGATAAAATTATATACATTTATGTATTGTTGTTTCTCTATGAACAGAATTATTGAGTCCTGTCAGGAGGCATTCATTTTACGGCTGTACAGGCAGAAAAACAAGGTCATTTTTTTTTTGTTATCATAGAGTTTGTTGTTAGTCTATGAATTTTGTTTGTGAGAGCGGTGGTTTTGAAAACAAATTATTCTGGTGCAAAGGTAAAGCTCTACTCATTAGAAGCCAAGATAAGTAATGTCAAGTTTAACTGTGTGTGTGACTAATATGAACAAGGCTTGTCATGTTACTATAGCATAATGACCAACCACCTCTTCTTTAGCCATAAAATGTTTGGTGCTCATTAGAACTGGGTGGTCAAGTGGGAATGTGTTAAATGCTGAATGAGGGGGGTCTTTAGTTTGAAACCCAGTAAGGGCTAGGGCTTTTAATTTAGGGTGTCCCAGAGTACATAGCAAACTATAATGTGACAAGTGATGAAAGTTTATTTGAGACAATGTTATTATGTTTTGTATTCATAAAATTATTACAATTGCAAGGATGTTTTAAATTAATTGTTTATACAGATCTAGTTTGAGGACAATGCTACTCTCTTTTGTTTAGACAGACCATTTGTTTTTTTTTTGGCATTAGTTTGATTTATATACGTTTTACTATTTGTTTATCTTCATGTAGTTTTTTAAAAACAGATATATAGCTGCATGGTGTTCATTCAGATTGGTTAGTTTGTTGAGAATCTCCTTCAGTTTGTATTATGCTGTTATTAAATGATTTTTTTTTTTCTTAAACCTTGTTTGTACATTTTCTAGACTGGTTTCATCAAAGCCTTTACAGATAACCCTGAGGCTTTCACTAGTGGGTTTTGTCATGTAGAAAGAATGATGAAAAACCTGCATGTCAAAAAACTGTTTCTTTGGCCAAGGTTCCATGCAAGTGTTGTGTCTTCATTAAAGAAACACAAGGTTAGCCATGTGAATTATTTATATCTTGCTTGATTTGTTATACTTGACCTTTTTAATTTTCCCCCTTCTAATACAAGAACATACAGGCTTGGGACAACTTACTTAGCAACAAATATCCTAGAGGCGTGAGGGAAAAAAATGAAGTAAAGGACATGAAAGCTGAGATATTAGATCTGAATCCAATTTTATTAAATCAGTACTCTGTGGAGTCAATACTTCATGGAATCAGTACTTTGTAAAATCAGTACTCCATGGAGTCAGTACTTTGTGGAATCAGTACTCTAATTTATAGTTTTGTCTCCAAAAGTTGGGTCCAACGTATATAGACTAAGACTAGTACAAAATATGAGTCCTAGCATTGAGGTGATAGAATTGAACTAATACAGTTTATTCCCCTGTGTCATGATTAGGATAAATAAATGATTGAAAATACAATTAGACTTTTGCTATATATTGACAAATTGAATGAGTCTATCATAGAATTAGTTCATGATTAGACATTATGATAAAGAAGTTTATGAATGTTAGATTTCAACTCTGATATTTCACTAAAAATTTTTCTAAAAATGATGTCAACAATATAGATCTAGCTGGGACAATATAAATCTAGCTGCAAGATTAAATAAGTTTAAAAAATACTTGTTTGGCTTATCACTATGTACTCAACAATTTGACAGTGTTACCGTACAATCTCTTGGGGAGAGTTTAGTAAAGGTAGTTCCTCATTGTACTCTACCACAAAATACTTAAAAAGAAAATCTGTATTTCACCTGATTGATTTTTAATCCTTAAAACTTTACATTAACAACAGTGGTACAAAAGTATCAATGCTATAATCATTAGATAGTTGTCTGATGTTTTCTTTCCCTTAGATAGATGTTGTGGAGGTCCATCAGACAATGACTCCAGCAATGACAGCCTGCCAGACGTCTTTGTTGGATCTGATCAATGCCTGCATCACTGAGCTCAAACGCTCCAATCCAAGCGTGAGTTCAGCTTTTCACTAAAAGTTATGAAAACAAAGTAATGTTTATTGAAAAAGCCATTAAGCATGTGGGGGCATGGTGGCTGAGTGGCTAAGCGCTTGGCTTCTGAACCTGGAGACCTGGGTTTGAATCTCGGTGAAGACTGGGATTTAGAATTTTGGGATTTTTAGGGTGCCCCTGAGTTCACCCAACTCTAATGAGTACCTGACTTAAGTTGGGGAAAGTAAAGGCAGTAGGTCATTGTGCTGGACACATGACACCCTGCCTGTTAACCGTTGGCCAAAGAAACAGATCTTTACTTTGCGTGTTTAAATAATAAAATTAATATCTAACTAAACTTTAAACTTAATAGTATTAAATATGATTAAATAAAGTTTTCAGATGAAATACTATTTGTACTGTACAGATTGACACAGATGAAATAACAGTGGAAAATGCCTTATCAAAATCATTCCAAACTATTATTAGACTCCAGCTGGAGCCAGTGTGGCATCAGCTTAGTGCTAGGACTCGACAACTCGTTGCTGATCTTAAAACACTCCGGCTAATTTTAAGGTTAGTTTCCAATTTCAATTACATTTCAGAAAAACTTATATTTTTTCCTCTCTGAAAGGGTTGTCTTAGCTTTAATCACTCAACTTAGTTCTTTTAATAGGTTTAAAAAACTTCAATAAAATCTGAGACATAAAAATCTGTCCTGACAGGGACTTTCTAATATTGAATGTCTCATCAACTGAAAGTTAGTGGGATGTTTGTGAGAAAAAGTAATTAAAAAAAATTATTATAAGGGGTGAATTTTTTTTACTTTCGTGTTTGGTTTCCCGAATATTTTGTTTGTCTTTTCAAAATGAATTATTGAATAAATTATTTTAAATGATGCCTGTCTCTCTCTCTCTCTCTTCTTTCCCCCCCCCCCCCCAATCTTTTAGTTTGTTTTTAGTTTTCTGAAACACACAAAGTAAAAGATGCACACAACTATATGATGTGAATATTCCATTGAGAAAAACAAACATTTTGGGTCCATCTCATCACACATATCTTTATCTTAATGATAAAATTATACACAAATGTTCTTTGAGACTATTACTTCAAGGTGTATTCTTTAAATCCAGCTGAATCTTAAGAGTCATGTTTTACATCTCATTTTATCAAACTATCTGTTAAAGTTCAGTGTAACACATTTTTAGGGTTTATGCTCGAAGCCTTGTAATATTTAGCATTTAGCTTAAAGTTATGATTTAATCAATTGCATTGAACAATGAAGACTTAAAATTGTAAAACTCATCAGCATCTTTAGCAAGTTTTTTTTCTTTCTCAGCTTTAATTAATGCCTTAAAATAAGATAAGTGGTCACTATTACAAATCTCTGAATCTGTTTCTTTAGTTTTCAGTCCAGCGTCGGTTTTAAAACTTGTATAAGTTAATATTTAGAATCCTTGGCCAAACTTATTTTAAACATACATTCCATTTTTACTCTCTGCAGGCACCTGACTCAATATGATGCTGTTACTTTCTTCAGCTTAGTTCAGTCTATAAGGTAATTCCAATGATCATTAAAATCTAGCTAGTCTCTCAAATAAAATGTTACAACAGACATATGTATATTATATATACATTTTTATTGGTGTGTGTATTATAACAAATTATCATTAAAAAAATATTTTTTCAGGACTAGTGAAAAACTTTTTGGCCAAAATACAGGCTGGCTGTTTCTAGATGCTGCTGATAGTTTATATATGGTAAGTAGAATAGACATGAGTGCTGATAGTTTATATATGGTAAGTAGAATAGATATGAGTGCTGATAGTTTATATATGGTAAGTAGAATAGGGAAAAGTCACACCTATCAAGATAGGCAACTGAATAATTATAGAGCTTGGAGACCAGTATTTGTGTTCAGTATTTGACAATTCTATTTTAACTGCCCTATTAATCTATAGATCATGGGCTTAGTAAAAAAAAAAGTAAAGTTTCCCTTTCAGACCTTGTGATCTAAAGGGCAGATGATGTGAAGGTCATCTGTTTCTGTGGCCTATTGTTTGCAAAGGTGTGATAACAAGCCAGCACAACAAACAACCGCCTTTACTTTTCCCCAATTAATGTCAGGTACCCATTAGATCAGGGTGGACTCAGAGGAGCCCAAAGATCCAGAAATTAAAAATCCTAGTCTACACCAGGATTTGAACCCAGGACCCCTGTTTCGGACATTTAGCGCTTTACCGCTCAGCCACCACGCTCCTAGATCATGGGCTAAGCAAATTGAATATTTTATACTACCAGTCAAGACTTTATGTTATTTTCAATTTAAAAAAAAAACAGGACTGAGATTTTAGTGCATCTGGCAAATTAGAAATGGGCAACACACATATATATATATTTCAATGAAGATTCATGTGAATGTTTTTAGGTTAACTGTCTAAATTAGAATGTTCTAGCTAGACTTACTGGCTTGTTTTTAATGCTTCTAACATACAAAAAAAACAACAAATCAATTCTTCTACCAGATTGGGTTCTAAATTTACTTAACCTACTTGTGATTTTTTCTTCAATAACTTTTTTAGGTATAAAAGAATCATAAATGAGAATTATGTTTTTTTTTTACATTTTTCTATAGCAAGCCAAACTCAGAGTATATGGGAATGTGCAATGCTCAAAATCTTCCAGTAAAACTAAAGAGGACAATAATGGTCAAGAGAATTCAGATGAAGATGGTTTGTATAATGTGTCTTATTGTGTTGCTTTTCTATTGGAAATTTCTATGCATGGCAGAAAAACTATAAATAGCCTGCATTTTGGTGTATCCTGTGTACAAAATACAGGAAGTGTTGATAAGTAAGGTGTTTTTTTTCAAAGATGTAAGAGCAACTTTTTGTGCACATTTTTAGAACCACAGAATCAAGTTTTCTAAACTCTTCTATTTGTAGAGCAAAATAAATTCAACATGGAGGAAGCATTCGACTTTCACTGTATAACTTAAAAACTTATTCTAAAACAAAATGGGCAACTAAAACGTGGTAATCAAGGAGATTAGATATGAAGCTCGACTTCCATGCATTGAGATATTTGACAAAATTAGTGCTCAGTTTTTGTCTTTCAGTTGGCCACAGTGAAGTTTAATTTAGTGTCCTTGACATTGTTTTAGTTTATCATAAAAATCTCCAATTAAAAATGTTTTAAATTTCTATCCATTTGTACAGAAGAGACCACCAATGGCCTTGAACTTTGCCCCAAATGGCAAGCACTGAGTGAGATCTTGGAAGAAATAAAACAAGAGGAAGATGATTGTGTTGAGATATCTCTCCCTGGTCCCAGTTCAGCGAGTGATCTTCCAAAACCAGACGCTCGTATTCTAATTTGTGCTGAGGATGACCGCACCTGCAATCAAATTAAGGAGGTTGGTATCTAGAACCTTATTTAGCATTCAAAACCTTTTTTCATATTTTTTAAGTTTGAATTGAAATCAAATAGGAATGCTTTTTCACATTTACATGACTAATAAGAAGCTAGTCATATTTTGTCAGTTATTTTGTTTTCATTTCAGTATTTGTGTGAAGGAGGAGAGGAGCTTATGAATAAATTATTTCAAAAGTATCTGGCACTAAGGGCTGGCACCAAACAGCAGAAAGTGAGTTCAAACTTTTAAAAAGAAAGTCTTCCCTTAAGAAATATTTATTTAGTTTTGAATTCTTTTATGTTTTTAAAGCAGTACATCAGATTTGTTGTAAAAGTGGCAAAGCCCTGTTTCACCTCATAGATAAACTGTATGATTGAAAGAGAGAGCCCAAGCTATACTCTTTTTTAGTAATTATTCATACAATCTCAAACAATGTTACTCTCTTTTTTATTTATTTTAATAATAAACACAATTCAACCTTGGCAAGATAGAGAGCTGCACGGAGACGCGGGAAACTGTTGAGTGGACATCATTCCAACCATAACTAATGCCCAGACATTCATCTCATTTCCATGGGATGATACATAGTCATTTTGCAACTGAAGGAGGCCATATTCTATTACAATTGAACATGTTCTCTAATACTCTCCTTGCAGCCCAATGTTGAAATAGTGAAGAACAAAGAGGATAAAAAAGGCTCAAAAGTTACCAAGGAGGATCCTGTCAGTCTGACCTTGACCCAGATGTTGAAAAACTCCAACGTGGAAGATGCTGGTAATGACAAGGTGAGAATATTGATTATGTTTGTGATTTATTTATTAGATAAAAGGTTTTGCACTTTCTCCCAAAACAAGTATTTTGTTTATTGTAATCAACTATATTTGTAGTCATGTACTTTCTTCTGAAGTTGGCTTCCAAGTTTTAAGCCAAGACTTTTCTACTTTGTAAACTCACTAAATCTAGAAAACTCTCAAGCCATAGCTACTACTATTTGACCACCAAAGTTGTCTAAACCATTGTATTAATAATTAGTGCCAGTAATAGAGAGATACATAGTGAATACATTTTAAGAACTCCCAACTGTCTCTCACAAAGGTTGTGAGACACACATTTGAGACCCAAAGAGAAGTCCTTGTAGAAGAAAGGCGCAGAAGACAAAAAAAAACTTAAAATAGACTGCTCACAACGGCTTTGTCAGCTTAAAATGTAGAAAAATATGCAGGTCACAAATGGGTTTGCATAATGTGAAACACTGTTCTCAATCCTAATATTTCCAAGACATTGTTATTATTACATTTTAGGAGCTAAATTGAAAATAAAGTGAAAAAAAAAACGTTTTAAATTAAATTGTGAATACCATTATAAAAAAACAAAACAACTATGATGTATTATTAAATTTTCCATGTTTGACTCGTGAGAACTTTGGGAACCTTTTTTCTTACCCAGCTGCTCAACTTTTGAGATCACCTATTTATTATTATTATTGTGTTGTATTGTCTGGCTTGTATTTTATTCCATCACATTGTGTTTCAAATGTATGATATTATGTTAAATATTTTTTTTTTATCTTCACAGAATGGAATTGAACCATTAGCCACATCTAAAGATATTTATTTTAGCATGGTTTTATCAGCCATGACCATTATCCATCCACTACATGGGTGTTCTGACCCCCATGGCATGAGTCGCACCCTGGAAGAGATCCAGCCCAAATATGTCATTCTTTATGACCCAGAGATAAGTGTGGTCAGGCAGCTAGAGGTCAGTATTTTGAATATTTTTATTAGTCCCTTGTCATTTCTATAATAACAATAACAAATGACTTTTTAAAATATCAATGCTGTTTACCTGTGTCACAGAAATATTAAATTCAAATGTATGTTCAAAACACTCAGATGTGGCAAATGTTCCGTGTACGCTCCTGCTAGGATCAAAAGTCAGACTTTGTTGTTTTGATACTTAGAGACAGCCATAATTCTTATAATATCTTATTTTATTAATTACACTCTGAGACATACTGATGAAGTGCACCTGAAACTGAATATTTTAAGAACATTCCAAATAATGTTTAACACTTTAATAAGAAACATATCATTCACAGTGGGCTAGGTGAGTGGGCTTTGCATTTCTCCCTGGTTGTTTTAAATGTCACCATTCGAAAGAGAAATGTGTACATGCTCTATTTCAGGTGTACAAAGCTTCTAGACCCAGTCAACAACTCAGGGTATACTTTATGATGTACAAGGAGTCTGTGGAGGAACAAAGGTACTTGACAATGTTACGCAAAGAAAAGGAATCGTTTGAGTATCTTATTAGAGAGAAAGCTGTAAGTTTTATCAAAGAAATTTTTTTTTCTATATGTTAACGAAAAGAAATTTCTTTTTGTTGTTTTTATTGGTGGTCTGACTTTACATTATGAAATATTACATTTTATTATCATAATTAAAATTTAAAAAAAACACAACACTTATTTTTCTGTAGAGTTCACCTGTCTTTGTGTCCAGCGCTAAGGAGTATAACCAGAACGCTCTATTACTCTCCTTAGCATATACTTTACTCATTATTGTCTCATCTTTATCTCTGGACCCTTGGTTTTGCAGTGACCAAGCAGTTCAACCGGTCTGGTACCATTTTCTCATGATGGATTGAAACTTGTATCACATTATGGTGTTTGATTTAAAGAAAAGATTGAGATCTTATAAAAACATCTATTTACTCATTGCATAGTTACACATAAAGGCTCATTTTGATTTTAATTTCTAATACAGACAATGGTAATATCAGAAGAACAAGATGGTAAAAGTGAAGATACTTCGGTGCGTGATCGAGGACAGAAAGTATCCAGCTCAAGGTCAGGAGGCATTGAGCCTCAGCAGACACAGAAGGTATAAACATATTACCTTACCTAGCCCACACATTTTAAATTATACAAGGCCTTAAATAAATCAATGACCTTTATATTTGTGCCCATCAATGACATTCTATAGATCATTGTTGACATGAGAGAATTCAGAAGTGAGCTACCATCACTGATACACCGTAGAGGTATTGAAATAGAACCAGTCACACTAGAGGTCAGTTATCATTTTTACAAAGCTAAAATATCAACTCGTTTTGTCTGTCTGGTAAAAAGTTTGTAATCGTTATTTCTCCCTCACCCCTTTCTCAAAACTTGGAACAATTATTCATTGACATAGACAAGACATAAATAAAAAAATTAACCATTAGTCTGTTGATTACTTGCAATTAATTATATATTTTGTTTGATACCAACAAGGGAACTTAATCTGTCAGTATTCAAACCCTAAGTATGTAAGGATCTGTCCCCTTAGATCAGGGGTGGGCAAATTACAACCCTCAGGCCACATGCTGCCCGCATGCGGCCCGTGGGAGTGTTTTATGCGGCCCGCCGACACCTACAGAAATCAGGTGTGCCCACAGTACATACATATTAAAATGCAAATATATTAAAAATAATATCTATATAAATTATTGAAACTGTTTCATTATAAAAAGTGTTAAGTAAACTAAGATTAAGCTAATTGGCTATACATCAATACACTCAGTCAAAGACACAATCTCATGCCAGTATTTATTCAATTCAATGTGTTGAGTATTGGATATGCTTGAAACGAGGCAAGTGTAACAACTGATGAGTTCGTGCTTTGAATGAGAAAAATAGTTGTTGTTTTATTATTATTATTTTGTATATATCCCAACCATAAATTCTAAACAGCAAAGTTTGCACAAAGCTGCATAAAATTGCAACATAGTCGATATGGTAATTTACATAGTAATAGTACTTATTAGGGCAAGGGGGTGTTATGTTAACCACAGGTAATTAAGATTTAGGAACAAAAAAATCCAATCTGATAGGTAAGCATTGGCAAGGCAGATAAGAAAATTATGTTATGTTACTTGGAGGACATTAACCGTGACCTTACATTGTCTCATTCAGTGAATAAGCATTTTTTTTAAAAACCTAAACAGGTATAATCACTGCTCAAAGTTGACTTACTTATTTGACAGCAGTCACAAGGGTAACAACTAGTAAGCTAGTTCCAAAGTTCCAGAACATTATGCACGAGTGTAAAAAGTAAAATACTGCACAATATGTACAACTGTATATTTGCGGGGATATTTTTTTTATAAAAAGACAACTTCAATTTTTTTTTAAAAATCATATGTGCGGCCCGCCATTCCCATTTTTTAAAAAATGCGGCCCTCTATACAAAAGGTTGCCCACCCCTGCCTTAGATAATTAAACACGTTATTTCTCCTATACCCATTCTCAGATCAAGTTGAAACTTTAAACAACTATTTATTGCACCTAACAAAATATAAATCAATAAAAAAAATTAACCATTTAGTCAATTATTCATTGATAAATAATTATTTTGTTTGATCTAAAATAAGGGAAATAACTTCTACATTATTGAGAGAATAGTTTTCAGTGTGGAGTTCTTTGTCTTAAATAAACTTTTTTTTTTTTTAAGGATTTTTTAAAATTTTTGTTTGTTCTGTTCTTTCCATTCACTGGTAATTTCATTTTACATTTCATAGTTGGTGATATAAGGTCATGTACATTTTAAAGCTACTCAGAATACACACTGTGCACTTATGAACTTAATGTCATATTGCCCAGTTCAGGTTGGAGATTACATCTTGACCCCTGACATCTGCGTGGAAAGGAAAAGTGTCAGTGATCTCATTGGTTCGCTGAACAATGGGCGCCTGTATCAGCAGGCATTATCCATGTGCAGATTTTACAAGAAACCCATGGTCCTGATAGAGTTTGATACCAACAAACCTTTTGCTTTACAGGTCAGTAACTTATTATAATAATAAAAATATTTCTAAATAGTATCACATAGTATGCTGGGACTTGTGTGATAGAATAGTATCACATAGTATGCTTGACTTGTGTGACAAAATAGTATCACATAGTATGCTTGACTTGTGTGACAAAATAGTATCACATAGTATGCTTGACTTGTGTGATAGAATAGTATCACATAGTATGCTTGACTTGTGTGGAGAATGAAAAAAAAGTTACTTGTATTGGAAATAGATTACTTTGATGGCAAATAGATTATCTGACCTGTGTGGGGGAATTAAATACCTGAAATCTGTGGGGAATATGGTACCTGACCTGTGTGTAGAATAGATTATCTGTCCTGTGTGGGGGAATTAAATACCTGAAATCTGTGGGGAATATAGTACCTGACCTGTGTGTAGAATAGATTACCTGACCTATGTGGGGGAAAAAATAAATACTTGAAATCTGTGGGGAATAGAGTACCTGACCTGTGTGGGGTAAAGAATAACTTATAAGTGTGTGTGGAAAAGAATACTGACCTTTGTTGGGAAAAGACTACATCATCTGTGTAGGGAATGGGAAGAGCAATGTGAGTTTGGGTATGAAGATTCTGGTTTGTAGACAGAGTTGTTTGTCTTCAAAATATTTATCAGACTTTCATTCGTTGTTGCTATTTCCATTAAAGTGTCAGTTGTGTTAAAATACAAATTAATAATAATAATAATATTTGTCACTGGTATTCCTTTAGGTGAAATCATCCGTCAGCGGGGATGTGTCACTAAATGACATTACAACCAAACTAGCCATCTTGACCATGCAGTTTCCTAAGCTTCGTCTTTTGTGGTGTCCTTCACCATATGCATCGTCTGAACTTTTTGAAGAGCTCAAAGTGAGATTTACTTTTTTAATTACTTTGATTATATTGATATATATATATATATATATATATATATATATATATAATATTTTCTAAATTAAATCTTGTGATTTAAAAGATTTACTTCTTAAATTTGTTAAAATTCGTTAATTAGAAACCATGACTGGGTTTCTTGTTTGTCCACATCACCTACAGTCTCTTTCTTTGTTCGTTCTCAGTAAAATTCAATTTTTAAAAAACCTAATTACTTGATTTCAGATTAGCTTTCACAAATTAAAATACTATTTAAAATAATTTTAAAAAAAAAAAAAAAGCACACCATTAATTCAGAACCAGCTTCCATTTTGTTTTTAAAAGGCAATCATCATATCTTGTTATATATATTGTTGTTATCTAGTTATGCTCAAAAAGTATTTGCCATCAAATTTTTATTTTTTTATTTTTCAAGTTGGAAGGCAGGGTTGGGGTGACAGTTTCTTAATTACAAAATTAAAAAGTTGATAATACCTATGTAATGATCTAGTTTTTAATGTATGTTCCTACAGGAAGGAAGACCTCAGCCCAATGCAGAAGTAGCCATGACAGTTACTGCAGTATCTTCAGAAATGCCAGACTGGACAGACAGATACAGTCATGGTCCACAGGTCAAATATTTTTAGTTTCTCATGGTTATTTACTCTATTTTTCAACCTATGCATTCTTGAGTTTAATAAAAAAAAAAACTACCTTGTACAAGGGGTTGAATCAGATGAAATTTAGCTCATTCCCATATTATTTTCACTCTGTACTTTGAAGGGTGCCAGGACATCCGCTCTGTTATCAGCAGCAGACGCCTTGGCTGGCTTGGCCACGTTCGTAGAATGCCAGTAGGTCGACTTCCACAGGACATTCTGTATCTAATAGAAGGCACGAGAGCCACTGGTCGCCCACTTTTACGTTATACGGATGTATGCAAACGCGACATGAAGCTCTTTAAAATCGACACTAGCAGCTGGGAAGAGGTGGCACTGGATAGATCCACATGGAGAGAGAGCATAAAGGAAGGGTCACGGATTGCAGATGTCATACACAATAGAAGCAGAAAGAAGGGTGAAAGTGCAACGGCGCCTGGTGATTACATATGCCCAACCTGCTATCGCAGCTGTGTATCAAGGATTGGCCTCTTTAGTCACACAAGAACTTGCAAAGGGAAAAGATTGTCTTTCGAGACGTAAAATGCCACAGATGTACTTGGAAGTGATGAATCTAGCAATCAATTGGTGCTTAAATAAATAGGTTTCAAGAGAAAAATTTACTCTTCAACTCACAAATATTGATGATATTATCATGCTGTTGGTGTGATCCACACTTATAGACTCCTAGTGTTGGTGTGATCCATTGTAATTATAGACTCATAGTGTTGGTGTGATCCACTGTACTTAAGACTCAGTTAAAATCTTATTAGCCAGAAAAATTTATTTTTATATTGGTCTAAAAATGTATTATAACAGAAGACATAATCAGGGTCTTAACATTTTTGCATTTATATACTTATAGTTAACATCTTAAAAGACAGAAAAATTTATTTTTTTATATCAGTCTACAAATTTTATTCTAGAAAATTGAAAGATTGTAGGCTTTTTTTGTTTATAAAAATTGTTTCAATGCCTTTTTCTGAACTATTTCTGTGAAAATTAAAATGTTTCAGGCCCGTTATCTTAATTATTTAAGTGTAACTAAAAATTGTTTCATTAGCCTTTATGTTAACTATTTCTATCTGACAGGACTTTGTTCTACGAATGCCTGGCATCAACTCTAAGAACTATCAATCCATACTGAACAAGTTCAAAAACCTTTATGAAGTCTCACAGGCCAGTCTGGAACAGCTGACACAAGTTCTAGGAAGTTCTGTTCATGCTCAGCAACTCTATGACTTCATGCATAAGGAGCAGCGGGTTGCCATAGAGACAGGGGCTGCTGGGAACAGCAAGAAAAATTGGAAAGGAAAAGGCAAAGAGTTTAACAGTAAAAAAAAGGGAGTTAAGAGAAAAAAATAAGGGAACTGAATTGTCTTCTCTTTGATGTATGTATGTTTTATTGTACATGTTTCGGGTATTTTTTCAGAATATAAGATCATTACAACCTAGCCCAAACCTCCCGCAGAAAGTCGGGCAAGGTTTGAACACACGGCCTTCAAGTTGACAGCCCAGAGCGATGACCACACGACAAGGCAGCCATATGTACATAAATAATAATTACCGTAGGATTTAAGTGGGATTGTGTGTGAGGGTGTTAGTCTTGAGAGAATTATTTTATGTGTGAAGAAATGGTCAGTGTAATCTTGAATCCATCAATCTGCATTCACATGTTTTCAATGAAAATGTATGTAAACCCACTGTAAAACCAGTATGTTTGATCTATGGCCTCCGTCAGTTTCCCAGCAACTAGAGTTTGTCTCATGAAAATAAGATGAAGTCTGGGCATTAGCTTTGGTTGGAATGATATCACCCGTTCATCTCCACTCAGTTTATGTGTCTAAAGAAACTATACAGTTTGGGACCATTGTCATCCCAAGCTCTACCAGAGTGTAGCACTGTGTGCTGCAGGCTGCCTAAGGGCCACACTCCCCTGATTTTTCTTTAGGGATGACTCCCCCAAGCCTTTCCCATGTTTGGATCTAGCTGCAATAAATAAATTGTTCATTTATATATCCTTTAATAGGCCTATGAAATAATTCTACAGAACCTAAATAGTGTACTATGAATAAATTATGCAATTTAATGTTAATATGTTTAAAATTGTCACTTTATATTTGCCAGTGCATCAGAATGTAATGAAAACTTATGACACTGGAGAGTTACACCATTGTGACTAATATAATGTATTTCTGTATTGGTAATAATTGTACATATCATATTTTGTTATTGATGTCTTTAGGCTTTGTTATTAACAATACACCTTGTACAAACAAACAAAAAAAACGATTCAGCGTTATTTGCTATAGTTATTGTTACATGGTTATGGTTTTATTGTTATAGTTATTTGTTATAGTTAATTGTTTCATAGACTGGTACACACAGACTAGGAAAGGTTACTGTTAAAATAAAATGTATACATTACTTCCCCTTTTATCTAATATACTCCCCAAATGTTCTGATACGTGTCGTAAGACTAAGAGGATTCAACATTTTGACCTTTAAAAAACAAAACTGTTAAAAAATCAGGTCTAATTTGAGATACACAAATTAATGGGGAAAAAATTCTTTCGTTTGAAAAATCTTAATGTCATTCTACCAGGCCACAAAACATTTTCAATGTCATTTCGCACTGTCGCACAATATTTAAACTACCCAAGTGATGGCTTTAGCAATGAATAAACAATAAATATTATGGATTACTTTAGTTGCAACAAAGTAGTGCTTTGTCAGTTTCTCTAAAACTAAAGTAAACAAACTGCAAGTATTGACTAGGGTAAAAGAAATAAAATTCAGAGATAGAGGGCATCTATACGAATTTTAAAAAAAGTATTTGAAAAGAATAATTGACTTAGAACATTTTGCTGGAAACTGCACATTGAATATTTAAACAAGTTTATCACCATGGACAAGTTTTTAAAATCTTTGTCTCTAAATATATGGCGAGATAAGTTAACCAACGAAGAAGTCCTGCACCGTTGCAAGTGAGCGCACACACTTAACGACTTCACTGCTTTCTTGGTCCTTGACCTTTTTACAAAGGCGAACCGTAGTTCTGCCTAATGTCTTCCAAGACTAAATCAAGTAACTAGATAAACGAGACGAAGCCCCCAAAATATGTTACAGCTTTCCTAATATATATTTATTTATAATTCTCTAGCAACTACCTTCACAATGCGTCTAGGTGTCCCGAGGTTCCGCTGTAATTCACGAATAAAACAACTAGATCAAAACACATGAACTTTTCCGGCATATCACACACTGCACTCTTTACTCTCGACAACTAACTCACTTCCGGTGATTCGCTTCTTTGCAAAAATAGATTATACATACATACACACATTCACCTGTGACTTGTGACAGACAAGTTTTTAAAATCTTTGTCTCTGTCTCTAAATATATGGCGAGATAACCAACGAAGAAGTCCTGCAGGATGCCAGGACTTCCAAGCTGTTATCAGCAGTAGACGCCTTGGCTGGCTTGGACATGTTCATAGAATTGCCACAAGGTCGAATCAAACAAGACATTTGTATAGTTATCTAGTAGATGTCAGGAAAGTCGCTGGGCGCCCATTTTATAGGTAGACTGTTTTATGCTAGAGCGTCAAGAAACTCTTCAGAATCGACACCACCAGTTGGGAGAAAGAAGCTGTGGATAGATCCACATAGATAGCAAGCATAAAGAGTGAAAATGTTTCAGTTTCTGGTGATGCCCAACCTGTGACAGCAGCTGTGTATCGAGGATTGGGAATTTTGGAGGTAGTGTTGGTAGTAGAGGTTAACTCCTCGTGCCAAAGTAAATTTAGATCCTAGAGACACGCACGCACGCACACACATACATACATACATACATGGGCGTAGCCAGGATTTTTTTTCGGGGGGGGGGGGGGTTGAGCGGGATTTTTTCTCCCCCCCCCCCGAAAAAATTTATATATATAAATATGTTTGTATGGATGGATGGATGTGTGTGTGTACATAATTAATCTCTAGTACATTCTGACCTTTCATTCTTTAGGAAGATGTTTTTTGTGCCCTTGAATAGGTTCTTCCTGGAGTTAGTGAAAATATTGTAGACTCCTCGCCCTTGCCAGCAAGGGGTCTGGGGGAGCGCTGAGAGCTCCCCAAGCGCGGGGCTTAGCCCCGCCGCCAAGCACTATTTCTGGTATTAAAAGTCAACTAAATGCATATTCTGAGGTACCTACAGTGCATTATTTTTTTTGCTATAAAAAGTTTTATTTCAAAAACTTAATGTGCTGTTCTTATAGACTTAGACCCTCCAGCGCCGTTTGGCGCATTTGCTGGCAAGCTGTTTCTACAAAAATCTGTCACTGGCAATGTCTGAAGCCTCTTCCCACCTGCTCTGAGGACCTCCATGAAATTTTGGCGCCAAGTTGTACTAGGATGTCACCGCAACTCTTATTATGCGTAATTCATTTTGTTGGAGAACATGTCCCGCAAGTCTCATGCGACGCTCTGTCACAACCTTACTAAGGGGTCGACTCCCATTTCGGCATAGGATTTCCTTGATTTAGACCCGATCTCTATAACTAACTCCTAAAATCCTACTTAGCCATCTTTGTAGAGCCACATTTAGTGCTTTTCAATTTCATTGCACTTTATTAATGGAGTGCAGCCACTGGTAGACATGTGTAACTTCTCTTGACTACGAGTTTGGAATTAGGTGACTATTTTGCTTTAGATGTTATATCGAAAAGGGAAGTTTTATCGTCAAAATCATCTGTTGGGAGGTTTGAAACTAAAATATATCTGGAGTTGTTTTTTTTAATTCAAAACCACATTTAGCTACGGTCATATAATTTGGTGACTGTAGTTTGCTTTTGAAACAATATTGAAGAGAGAGGCTTTCAACCTTAAAACGTTCTGTAAGGGGATTTTAAACTCAAAACTATCTTGAGGGGTTGTAAACTTTTAAAAAAGCCATCTTGAGGAGAGGGGTTGAAACTCAAAACTTCCCATTGCCTTGGCTACGCACAAAGAATTTTTGTGTGTAATTTGCTTTTTTTTTATATTGAAGAGGTATTTTTGAGCATCAAACCCCTCTGAAGGGAAATTTAAACTCAAAACACCCAACAGGCTTGGTACGCTCATAGCATTTTGATTGCGAAATTTTTGTTTTTTTTTATTTTGAAGATTTATTTTTAGCTTCAAACCCCGCTGGCGGGGGGTTTAGACTAAAAAAAACCTTTGCCTATACTCATAGCATTTTGAGTGCGTTATTTGCTTTTTTTTTATATTGAAGAGGTATTTTTAGCTTCAAACCCAGCTGAAGAGGGGGCTTAAACTCAAAACCCCTTTGGCTACGCTCATACAATTTTGAGTGTGTAATTTGCTTTTTTATAATGAAGAGGGGTTTATCGTAAATTTCGGAGAGGAATTTAAAATCAAAATTTTCCTTAGATGTGCTCTTGGAATTTTGGGATTGTCGTTTGCCCTTTTTTTTGTTTTATAGAAGAGGGGGATTTAAATGCAAAACCTCCTGGTAGGGGGTTTAAAACTCAAAACCCTTGGTAGTGGGTTTCAAACTCAACCCCCCCTGGTAATTAAAAGCCCCTGGTAGGGGTTTTCAAACTCAAAACCCCCCGGTAGGGGTTTTCAAACTCAAAACCCCTGGTAGGGGTTTTCAAACTCAAAACCCCCCGGTAGGGGTTTTCAAACTCAAAACCCCTGGTAGGGGGTTTAAAACTCAAAACCCCCTGGTATGGGGTTTCAAACTCAAAACCCCCTGGTAGGGGGTTTTAAACTCAAAACCCCCTTGGCTGTGCTAGGGCAAGTGATGGTTTAGTATTAAAATTTCACCTAAAATAAACACAATTAAAGCAAAAGATCAGTCACTAAACTCCGACCCTGCAAAAGTCAAGAGAAAGAAAAAAAAAAGCTGCCGTGTCAGCCAGCCCTTGGACAGATGCACATATACATGCACGAACTGTGGCAAACTCTGCCGCTCCAGAATTGGCTTGATCAGTCACTCCAGATTCTGCCCCGTCTCAAGACCAAACCAAAGCAAGTGACTCATCCATTGTTTTCCGAGAGAGAAGAAGTCATATACATGTATATATATTCGATAAAATCGATACCATCTTTTCAAATACAAGTACATATTAATTATTATATCTTTGGTTATGTCTACAGTCATGGAGGCAGGGCGGTCTTATGGCACTGCAACCTATGCGGCCGCAGTGGGCCCCGCACTTTTATAGGCCCCGCGCTAACTCTAGTTGTAAATTATTGAATTAAACCATTTTAACTTATAACAGGGTTTTCGCAGTCTCCTGATTTTCCAGGAGCTCCAGGAAATCTCCTGAAATTGCAAAGTATACGAAAAAAGTCATGAAAATCTCCTGAAATTATTAAAATATCCTGAAAACTCAAAACATGTTCTTAAAATAGACAAAAGTGTAATTTTGATGTGTCATTCAATATGGAAAACGACAATCCTGCACGCGATTAAAAAAAAAGGCATTGTCAGCTTTCATTTAATAAAAATAATAGGGCGAATTTTAACCAAAAAAGTACGTTCCAAAACTTTATTTACTGTAATAATCAATGGCATTTAAATCTTTCTCGATCTCTTTAAAAAAATCAAAAGAGATATTTTGCTAGTTGATAAAAAATCTAAAAGGCAGATCTGAATGTTTATCGGCTTTATGTTAGAAATCTATCTTCTATTGTAGATGGCTCGTAAAGTTAATTTGATCTTGATTTTGCACTTAGTAAAGTACGAATAAAATACAAAGACGAATTTATTTTCTAACCAACAATCTTAATTTTCACTTATTATCCTTATCCCTACCCAGACTAGGCCCCGCGCAATCCGTTTCACATAGGGCCCCGCAATCTGTAGGACCGGCCCTGCTTGGAGGCCCTTTGCTTGAGACTGTAGAATTAGAGGCGAGGATCCTAGCCATAGAATTGAAATGCTATAGAAGGATCCTGGGTTATTATGTATTATATGATGAGACCCTTTAGCGATACATCAATAGGAAAACGACAAAATCACAGTTTATAAATAGTTCAATCTTTATTAACACTGAAAACACTTTCTTGTTCATAGTCCTCCATTTTGTTTTTTTTATTTTTTTGTCTCCCTTTCAACACGCATTCGCACCATTTCACATTTACACTACCATGCGCACGTAACAGTAGGTCTCACCTGCAAATATCGCACCACATATGAGAAATTAGAAACAGGATCACAATGGCAATCGGGACCACAATGACATGTTGACCTCTGTAAAAAAAAACAAAAAACACAGAAAACTTTAAAAAAAAAAACAGTATGACCATATCACGAGATCCTTATGACTCATAAATACCTTCCTAAATGGTTCAGAAGCAGAGAAAAAAGAAGAAATGGCGGACAGAGAAAGCAATAGGAAGACAACATACAAGAATGGACTGGCCTGTCGTGATAATAAGATTCTAGTGAAGGCGAAAGACAGACAGGAATGGAGAAAGACGGTCGACAGATCATGTGTGGTGCCCAACAGACTAAGCGAATGAGTTCCAAGTGGTTCTTATGTTCTGCTGACTACGATTGTTTCAGCTTGAGCCTTTAAACTTATTAAAGCATATAGCCTGTAGCTTAATTAAGATTTAGTTTAATTACTATCAGGGCCGGCCTTAGGTTGTTGGAGGCCCTAACCAATGTGACTTTGGTGACACCAAATGAAAATTTAAAATAAACGATTAAAAAATAAAATCATGTAATTTAAAAATATCTCTAATCTATATCGAGATCAACAATAAGATTTCGACTCATTCTAACAAGTAAATCTAAACTTTCGTTAATAAACTTTGAGTCATAGTCTAGCAGACATAGAGCAATAGAGCTTTGCTTTGTTTTCAGGTTTGAACCATTTTATGCTATTTTTGTTCTTTAAAAATTGCTTTTAGTCTTATGCGTGGCCCTCAACCATCGGCGGCCAAAGGCGGATGCCTAATTTGCCTATGCATAAGGCCAACCCCGTTACTATCACTACCAAAGCTGTCTAGTCGTAACTGTACTGATGTCGTCCTGTGGCCACTGGAAGACGTGACCAATTAAATCTTTACATTGGAAATATTGCTTTGTGTGAATGTCGATATTCATCTGATCTCAACTCCTGGGTCGCTACCAGGTGGTGTAAAGTCCGAGGTTTAAGTCTGGGCATACATTTGTTTCATAACATTTTCTTCAAAATTTTCTCTAGAACAATTCTATTCTAGCGCTTCAGTTACGCGTCAGTGACGCTTCAGTTACATGTTATACCTTGATAGTCGATCTCACCATTCGTTTTTGCATAAAGACTTATCTGTTTATTACTAACATAAATTAGGAGCTAATCATTTATAATCGTAAACCTTTTTTGTTTGTTTGTGTGTGTGTGTGTGTTTACGATTCCTCCTATTAGCTTGCGAATTCGTCATGGATTAATAAAGGTGGGGAAACAATGGGTGGGACACGGACACGTCGATACGTTTCAAAAACGGCTCTAATAATCTTCTTATACATTTGATAGTTTATATAAAGACATACAAATAAACTACTAAGCAATCGTCAAAACCAAAACAATGAAAACTCTGGTTTGGTCGTTATATATATTTTTTTTTTCAAAATATAATCCTCCTAAAATAAAATTGTGTTACTTTGATCAAGGTTTCAGTGAGTATTCCAGCACTCTATACAAATATGTCTTTGTATTGTGTAAAGAGTTGAATCCGACTTGAGTAAATCAATAGACGTGTGCATTTTACACACCGTCTTATGTAGAAATCTGCTGAACTGTAATAGAAGGACTGGATTGTGCAACGCTCACTGGATAGACTCCTTGCAATATTACAAGAAATAGAACTAAGAACGAGAAATTAGAGACGAGTCATCAGTATCAATAAAAGAGAAATTGATTAAAAATAACAATTTGTTATGGTTACTGATTATTGAGTTAAATTGTGACGAATTCGTAGCACCCATGTGCTATGATCCGAGAACCTCTGCGAGACATTTCGTCACGTATGACCTCATGAAGACATCAGCAAGTTAAAAATACGGAAACAGAATCTCGAGTAGTCTCAAATGAGCGCAGTAATTTCAGACACCTTTATTATTAAAGCTTTTCTTTAGAGAAAGTGATTTGATAAGTTTCTCAGACCAGGTGTCAGAAATGTCATAAAAGTCCTCCTCTACTTTTTTCCCCGCCAAACTTTGAAATATGAAACACAGGAAACAACGTTGAGACGTGGGTATGTGAAGGAGGGGGAAGTCATTTTGATTTATGCTACGCTGTGACAAAGACTTATGAAAAAGAAAAATGATCTTTCGTCTATTCATTTTTTTGTTTTGTTTCGGACTTTTCTTTGTGTATAGTTTTATTCAAACCCACGACAGACAGCAGACAGAAGGATGGAGCTAAGACGTGGACTTTTATTGGCCGTACTAGTGGCTTTAAGTAAGTTAATTAGCTAATATTTGCAGTAATTAGTCAATGCAGGGCCGGCTCTAACAATTGCGGGGCCCTGTGCGAAACAGATTGCTCGGGGCAAAGTCTGGGTAGAGATAAGGATAATAAGTGAAAATTAAGATTTTGTATTACAAAATAAATTCGTTTTTTTATTCATTTTTCTTACTAAGTAAAATATCACGATCAAAATTCTGTTTCCTACATAGATCACGCTCAATAGCAAGAATTACCCGATTGTTCGTGAATTTTTGAGCTCAAGTAATTTCTTGATTAGTGTTCTTTCTCTTTTGTTCTTAGGCTCTTTGATATCTTTCATTCTTAATCTGGTTTCTTTTTCTCCTAGCTCCCTCCCTCTCTTTTCTCACTTTTCCCTCTCTCCTCTAATCTTTTGTACCTCATTCTCTCTTTCTTTTTTTATCTCTGTCTTTCTCTCTCGATCTCTTTTACTCCAAGTTTTCCCTCTTTCTCTCCTGCAGAAACACCAACAATTATAGATAGCTATTTAATGTTATCATCCTAAGATGTGAAAATTCATTAATCTGATGATTGGGTAAATATTCAATACAATCATTCTATTAATATTAAAGCGTCCGGACAAATCCCTCCCCGGCCTAATATTGCGATCAGTGGAGTACCCTGCACCCAGTCGGACATCAGCAACATGATAGGTAAGTGTATGATCAAGTTCTCCCGCGGCCACGGTCCAGAGGTCATGATCAAGATGAGGAAAAGTCTTCAGTGCGAGACGTCTATGATAAACTGCACGTGAGTTGTTGTTTTGGTTAACTTCAAGACGTGACAGTTTTTGGTTAACTTAAAGGCGTGACAGTTTTGGCTAACTTCAAGGCGTGACAGTTTTGGTTAACTTCAAGGCATGACAGTTTTGGCTAAAGTCAAGGCGTGACAGTTTTGGTTAACTTCAAGGCGTGACAGTTTTGGTTAACTTTAAGGCGTGACAGTTTTGGTTAACTTCAAGGCGTGACAGTTTTGGTTAACTTCAAGGCGTGACAGTCTTGGCTAAAGTCAAGACGTGATAGTTTTGGATAACAAAGAAACAAGATGTTATAGTTTTAGCAAACTTCAAGGCGTGACCGTTTTGGATAACGATGACTCATGATGCGACAGTTTTGAATATAAATGATTCATGTGGAGAAACATAGAGTGAAATAGAGAGAGAAAAGTAAAGAGAGATGAAGAGATAAAGAGAGAGAGAAAAGTAAAGAGAGATGAAGAGATAAAGAGAGAGAGAGAAAAGTAAAGAGAGATGAAGAGATAAAGAGAGAGAGAAAAGTAAAGAGAGATGAAGAGATAAAGAGAGAGAGAGAAAAGGGAAAAGAGATAAAAGATAAAGAGCGAGAGAGAGAGAAGGAAAGAGAGACAAGAGAAAGAGAGAGAGAGAAAAAAAAGGTTTCGGAAAGAATCAGGAGAGAAAGACATTTAAAGAGAGGAATACCAAAAACAAATCTTTAAAGAAATGAAAACGAGAGTTTCACTTGTTTCTTAAGTGATAGTCAACATACAATCTTTGATTTCTTTTCTGAAGTATATGCTTACTAATTAGTCTAATCTGACCTTGCATATAAAATATATATCAAAAGCTATTTGACCAGCTCGCTGTGTCAATACCATATTCCCATATCTCAGCGCTGTGTACATTCAATAGGCCCGTATCTGATGATATGTGTAAATTCCATAGGCCCATATCTAAGAGCTGTGTAAGTTACATTAATTTTATGTCTCAGAGCTGCGTAAGTTACATTACTTTTATGTCTCAGAGCTGTGTAAGTTACATTACTTTTATGTCTCAGAGCTGCGTAAGTTACATTACTTTTATGTCTCAGAGCTGCGTAAGTTACATTACTTTATGTCTCAGAGCTGCGTAAGTTACATTACTTTTATGTCTCAGAGCTGCGTAAGTTACATTACTTTTATGTCTCAGAGCTGCGTAAGTTACATTACTTTTATGTCTCAGAGCTGCGTAAGTTACATTACTTTTATGTCTCAGAGCTGCGTAAGTTACATTACTTTTATGTCTCAGAGCTGCGTAAGTTACATTACTTTTATGTCTCAGAGCTGCGTAAGTTACATTACTTTTATGTCTCAGAGCTGCGTAAGTTACATTACTTTTATGTCTCAGAGCTGCGTAAGTTACATTACTTTTATGTCTCAGAGCTGCGTAAGTTACATTACTTTTATGTCTCAGAGCTGCGTAAGTTACATTACTTTTATGTCTCAGAGCTGCGTAAGTTACATTACTTTTATGTCTCAGAGCTGCGTAAGTTACATTACTTTTATGTCTCAGAGCTGTGTAAGTTACATTACTTTTATGTCTCAGAGCTGCGTAAGTTACATTACTTTTATGTCTCAGAGCTGCGTAAGTTACATTACTTTTATGTCTCAGAGCTGCGTAAGTTACATTACTTTTATGTCTCAGAGCTGCGTAAGTTACATTACTTTTATGTCTCAGAGCTGCGTAAGTTACATTACTTTTATGTCTCAGAGCTGTGTAAGTTACATTACTTTTATGTCTCAGAGCTGTGTAAGTTACATTACTTTTATGTCTCAGAGCTGTGTAAGTTACATTACTTTTATGTCTCAGAGCTGCGTAAGTTACATTACTTTTATGTCTCAGAGCTGTGTAAGTTACATTACTTTTATGTCAATAAGCTAACCTTTGTTTTCTACGAGGTTTTTTTAACTAACTAATTAATTGTAATACTGTAACGTAAACAAAATGATGAACAATGCTCAAGACTGACTAGTCTGGCTGGCGCCTCAAAACCCTTTTAAGCTCAGACGGAGAAGTCGGCATCTCTGGTTCTGTCCGGTCTGGGTGGACTATAAGGGCCCCATATCCAGATCTATCGGGGTCCCATATTACCGAATCATCGGTATAACAGAAAATGGCATCTGATGGGTAGGACTTTAGTGTAGCTGATGCCAAGTTTTGGAGTATGGCAGGTGTTAATCGCCTCTTGGTGGCTCCCTCTTGCCCTATAAGGGACATGCTTATTTGTGGGGCCGACTTCTCCTCCACGGAGGGCAAGTACTAATTATTCTAATTGGGATTCTATCAGTGGAGAGCTCAGCTGATTTTGACAAATTGGCCGCAATGTGGAGGAACGATCGCATTTTATGTGGGTCCTCTCTCTCCACTGTCGCACTAATATTGAGGTGGGTAGCCTAGAGTCGCCCCTTTAATAGCGCTCATAGGCTCTAAGTATCGCCCTCTCCCTCCTTAAATGTAAAGGGGCCACGTTTGTTAAGATTTCAGCAGCGTTTGTTTAGGCTTGTCCGAAAGGTGCCACAAATGAACCTTAGTGCCTGTGATTGTACTCGGTCGAGTGATTCGAGGGCAGTTTTATTAGCATATACTTGAGCTGTACTCAATTTGTGATCTGACTGCCCCTAAGTACAATGTGCGTAGCATGTCAGCTTTGGTACCCCACTTTGTGCTGGCCAGCTTTCTTAGTAACGCTAACTTCTCCGAGGCTTTTCTTTCAACTTCCTGGACGTGCTGGAGCATTGACAACTTTCTATTCAGGGTTACCCCTATATATTTGGCGTGTTTTCGCGTAGGAGTCGCAGCCCACCGAGTTGAAGCTCGAATAGAGCCTTAAGAATGTCGATCCCTAGGCTGAACAGGGACCAGGTCGTTTTGGCAACGTTTATCTGAATCTGTCATTTGTCGCAATACGAGGAGATGGTTTGGAGGTCTGCTTGTAATGCCGCCTGTATTTGGTCGGCTTTCTTGCCGGTTGACCAGAGGACAATGTCATCCGCATAAAGAAGTTTCTTTGACCGCAGTGAGGTGCGTTTCTTAAATTTTTTAAGTCTAAAGAAGCATCGAGACAATTTCAAGTCACATCATTGCCAGAGTCCACCGACTATAGGCGAGCTGTTAATGGGTATGAATTAACTGAACAATTAAAAGCAACAAAGCAACATGAGACGGTTATCATTGAATCCAGAAAAAAATGATGAGGCCGACCTCGTGAAAAGAAGAAAATACTTCAATACCGCAGGTTCTAGAGACTAAAGGACAGCACACAAGCATGTCCTCAAAAATTCATACTGAAGAAGCTGAACCATCAGACAGTGTAAACAATACAGAAAGCAGGATAATAAACTCTAGACTGAACGACATTGGAGATTGGCCTGATGTTATCACAGATAATATTCGCATACACCTTCTCACTCAAGGATCTGAAACAGTTGAGCGTATGGACAGTCCAATCAGAGAGGCGTATAGACATCAAGAATCAGCAAAAGGAAAGGCTAGAAAGCTTTCAAAGGCTTGGTTTTTCCGGCAAATGTCAAACGGCGAGAAAGTTCTTAGAAAGTGGATGTGTTATTCGCCAAAAAAAAAAAGAATCCTTATTTTGCTTCCCCTGCACACTCTTCTCAACAAGATCAAATACCAAATCTTTATTTAAATCCAAAGATGGATTCAATGAGTGGTGGAGGATATCCCCGAAAATAGAAAAACATGAGACCAGCAGAGCTCACATTCAGTCATCGCTTTCTTTGAGGGAACTTGAAGTTTGCCTGAGAGTAGGGAACAATATTGACAACAAGGCCCAAGATTTGATTATACAAGAGACGAAAACTTGGAGAGTCAGTAAAATTACTATCAAAGTACGATCCACTCTTGAGGGAGCATGTGCTTCGAACTAAGCTTTGTTCCAGACCGAATACATACATGTCTCCACAAATACAAAATGAATTTATTACAATATTGAGGGATCACGCTAAAAAACAAATCATACAGCAAGTAAAACAAGCCAAATATTTCTCTATTATTTTTGACAGTACACCCGACATCTCAAAGCTGGATCAAATTTCCCAAATTTTACGGTATGTTGTCATGGAGAATGACGGGGTGAAGGTTCGTGAGTCTTTTATTGACTTATCGACACAAAGGACACGCATGCTGCTGGAATCGCTGAGATGATTCTAGAGAAATTGCGTTTGCATGGCTTAGACATAATGGACTGCAGGGATCAAGGCTATGATATTGCTGCAGTCATGAAAGAATTAATAATATTTGATTAATGAGTACATATTATTTTGAAAAAAAAGTAAGGTTTTGCAATGTTATTAATTAGTTAGTTGTTTTTTTTTTTTTTTTTTTTTTTTTTGGGGGGGGGGGCATCAAGATGAGGTACCGCACCAGGCATCATATACTCTAGCTACGCCACTGCTCAGAGCTGTGTAAGTTACATGTCTTTTATATCTCGGAGCTGTGTAATTTACATGTCTTTTTTTGTCTCAGAGCTGTGATGGAAACCAGAGTTTGTCTAGCAAATCTCGGTCCACAGGAGTTGTCTTCACCATGCCGCCCTTACATTGACACCGTGTCTGATCATCAGTTTGGTAAGTACCGGTACTCACTGTAAGACGGAGCTTACTGACATTGTACCATCTGGTTTACATACTACAACAGACTGATATCTAGATGTCTAGTTATAACGTATATAACTTAGCTAAATAACATCAACGAAAGGATTATAAAACAGCACGTTTAATCATAAATAATAAACATAATAAGAAAACTAGAGCCAAATTAATAACAGCTAAAGCGTCTTTGTTTTACATTCTCTTCTCTGTTTCTCTATTGTGTCCCACAGTGCACAGTTTCACGACTAATGACAGTGTGCACTGCAGGCAGTAGCGGCTTTAGGGGGTGGCAAGTGGGGCAACCGCTCCAGGCCCGACGCCTGAGGGGGGCCCCGCGATCGGAGATTTTATTATCACAAACTTGATCACTACACGTCGATGTTTATATAGGCCTACAAAATAAATTCTTTGGATTGGTTGCTTCCGCCTAAGGGTTTTATAGGCTACTGTGCTTAGACATCATGCGGCCATGGGAGTATTTAAAAAAAAATTAACTTGAAAGAAAAATCTTTTAAGCAGAACAATTACAATACTGTATATAATGCACTTACGCAGCCAATAGTAGGCCCAACAGTACCTACATAATATTCTATGTTTTGTAACAAACACAAGGCCCACAGCTTAGAGGCGGACATACTAAATTGTTATTGTTACATCGTTAGAGACGGATTAGCCCGTAAGCGTGTTATGGTACGGTGTATAAAGTCTACCCTTATCTTATATAATACAGACGTTACTTCAAAAAAGAAGATGATTACGTCCTACGCGTCATGCATTTAGTCATGCATATTAACCAATGACTTAAACTCTGCCAAGTCACTGGTTTACCTGGCTAGCTCAGGCAACCCATTCCATGCTCTAATAGCACTAGGGAAGAAGGAGTATTTGTACAAATTTGTCCTAGCATATGGGACGAGGAATGTGCCTTTATCTTTGTGTCTTTCAGAGTATTTTATTAAATTTTGTTTTTGTATTTGAAGATTATGGTTCAGTGTTTTATGTATAATTGCTACTTTACTTTTGAGTCTTCTGTCCTGAAGGCTTTCTAAATTTAGTGATTTTACTAAAGGTGTTACTCTAGTCAAATGTGAATATTCGTTTGTTATGCATCTCACTGCTCTATTTTGTGTCTGTTTCAGTTTCTTAATGTTTTCTTGAGTTGAGGGGTCCCAAACGGAGGAGGCATATTCTATTATTGGCCTAACCAAGGTTAAATAACATTTTAATTTTATGTTCTTATTTGATTTATAGAAATTTTTTAAAAATAAATCCTAATGCTTTGTTTGATTTTTTTATAGTTTCATCAATATGTGGATTCCATGCCAGTTTTTCATTTATTATAATACCTAGGTATTTTGCGTTTTTAGTCTGTTACTGGTTTGCCATGAATAAGATAAGTGGAATTAATTTGTTTTAGTTTTTTTGTTACTCTTAACAACTGACATTTTTCTGGGTGGAAAGACATGCTCCAATTTGATTCCCATTTCTGTAATTCATCTAATTCTCTTTGTAAAATATCTGTGTCTTGTGTTGTTTTTATTGTTCTATATATTATGCAATCGTCTGCAAATAATCTGACTTTTGTTCCTGAACTAATGCAATTTGGTAAATCATTTATGTAAATTAAAAATAGTAGTGGACCCAAGACTGTTCCTTGAGGTACACCTGAGTTTACTGTTATTGGTGTTGATTTAGAGCCATTTATTATTACAGTTTGTTCTCTCCCTATCAGAAAATCTTTAATCCACTGATGCAGTGGACCATTAATGCCGAAATATTTTACTGCTCAGGGCCCCGCACAAGACACTCGCCCAGGGCCCCGCGCACTGCTAAGGGTCATAACAATAACATCATCTTATCTTAACTCTGTCTTGGTCCCATCTGGGGCACACTTTGAAATTGTTCAATTGAAATTGTTCACTTTTTCATCGTGTAATTCCTAAGTGACAAGATCTGTAACTCCGATTATACTTCGGTTGCTTTGGATTTAGACAAAGTTGTCTGCCCCTCTCTATCAGGTGCTAAAAACATAGTTTTAATACGCCTTCCATTGAGGCTCAAAGGGCGTTCCTAAGATATTTCTGTATATAAAGCATGAACATTTAATTTGTTGACTAACGTCGGTTTAAATGTGTACATTTGTTAGATGTTAGTTTCGTTGTTGTATATCCCTGTACTTCTTAACATTTTGAAATATGTGAGCTTCCAGGTGTGTAACTAGGGATTTGGGGGCCCCGGAGGGATTGACCTCTTTGGGCGCCCATTGCATTTTGACATTCGACATATGACATGAGATAATGTACGCAAAAATATATAAGCCCAAAATCAAATTGGTTAAGTATATCAGTAAACTTAATAAAAAATAATCATTAAGACTCTTTTAATGAATAATACCGTTGTTTATTTGTTAAATAATGCACAAGTGACAAATCTCAATTGATATCGCTTCACGTCGTGCATTCTGTGCAGCAAAGAAATCTATAACATCATCTACATTGATACTTTCTAATATTTGTGACTTCACTGACATTAAAGTCATGATAAGCCTTTCTTGCGTCATTGTGCTCCTGAGATAGTTTTTGATGAACTTGAGCTTTGAGAATGATCTCTCACATGACGTAATGGAAGTGGCCTGAGTTAGCAGTATTCAGAGGAAGTTGCAAGGTTTGAGCACACATAATTACCATATGAAGCCTGTTACCTCAATATGCCTATTGGTGATTGTTGATGAAAAGTGCTCGTGCATCAATGACATCATTGAAAAAGCGATTTGCCATTTTAATTCATCATACAAACAGGAAAAGTAGCACAGTTTGTCATAAGCGTTTCTTCATCTAACAGGTGTCTTGGTTCAAGAAGAAACCCAAAGGGATCCATTTTCTTTCCAGCCTTTGGAATCTGCCCTTTATCTCCATATGAAATCTGTCCAGCACTTCTGAATTGCACACGTTTGAATTGCAGTTCTATTGACAGTCTTACGTTAGAACTCAACTTCCCATCAAGTCTTTTCTTTCTTCTGATTGTTTTGATTACAGGGAATCCATAGTAGTCACTACCTTCTTTTGCTTTTTCGATGGATTTTTTTTGTCAGTTTCTCATCATTTAGCAGAAAGCATGAAAGGGTACTAATTTCTTTATCAGCTTCCCGTAAATGCAGTCCAGATTTTTGTAGTTTCTTCTGAACTATGTTAATTGGGCGCAAGAGCTTTGACCAGAATTCAAGATAGGCAAAAAATTCTTAATTTTCCACTGCATGAAGAAGATTCTGTGCTAATATTATATGGATTTATGTCATTGTTGATTGTTTATGTTTTGTGCGCAAGCAAAAGTATTCAAAGCATACAAAAGTGCTCGTTATGCTCAAGTATAGAAATACTCTGATAAGCGGACTGCCGTATTCACCATCACAACTGCTGACGAGAAGAAGACTCAGGGAATCATTCCAACTGATCTCAAACTATTGAAACCATCGGTAGCTGAAAATGCAGAGACATTACTCAACGAACGACAGATGAAAAGCAAAGTGTAATACGATGCAAAAGCAAGATTACCTAAAGATTACTCTGTCCGAGAGAAAGTGAGAATTCGTCTAGGACAAACATGGCAGAAAGCAGTTGTCATTAAAAAAACATTCATCGCCCAAATCTTACATCCTAAAGACACACGATGGAAAAACCTTCTGACAAAATAAACTGTTTTTGAACAAGAGTTTCGATGAAGACATCTCTGGGTACTATGATACCGATGAAGACAATGAACTGCAAACTGTTGAAACAAACGAAACAGACAGTTACAGACCAACGTCTAGAGAACTTGTTGTGCCAGTCAAGACAACCAGAAGTAGACGAATTGTTAAAGTTCCAAGTAGACAGGGCCGGCCTTAGGCCACTGCAGCCTATGCGGTCGCAGTGGGCCCCGCGCTTTCATAGGCCCCGCGCTAATTCTAAGTGTACATTATTAAATTTAACCATTATAAAGTATATAAAATAACAGGGTTTTCGCGACCTCCTGATTTTCCAGAGCCTCCAGAAAATCTCATGAAAAGGCAAAATATACGATAAAGTCCTGAACTTTTTTTGAATTTATTCAAATCTTCTGAAGAATAGACGAAATTGACATTTTGGGGTGCCAATAAATAAAAAGTGGCATTGCGAGCTTTCATTTGATAAAAATGTATTGCAAAGACGAAAGTAGGCCTATTTTCTAATTCAAAAAAAATAATTTTGACATTATGCTTTTCCCTACCCAGACTAGGCCCCGCGCGATCCGTTTCGCATAGGGCCCCGCAAATGGCTAACCGGCCCTGCTAGTAGATATTACTCTTAAGAACTTTAAAAGGAAGGGTGTGATAATAACTTCAAAAGGAAGGATGTGCTAATATTATATGATATTACGTCATTGTTTGTTGTTTATGTTTTGTGCGAAAGCAAAAGGATTAGATGGAAATAAAAAGAGAGTTTCCATTGGATTGAGGAAAGATGAATAAAGGGGTAATAACTCGAGTGTGAAGTTTAATTCTGAAATTATAGACGTTAAACCCGAATAATGGACTATTCTAGCATTATTAAGAATAACTTTTGGATCTGTTATACTTGATTCTGTAAATTTTGCTTCAAGGTTAATTAGTGTAGCCATAAAATACTCGCCATTTAGATACCTGGAATTCGCTGTATATCATGCAGTTTTATTCGTGGCAACAAAGTTTAAATGTAAAACTAACTTTAAAAAAAACTTTGATCTCTGTGGGAAAAAATATCTTTAAAATGTCAACAAAGTCAACGTACTGATAGACCTAGATCTAGGTTTAGTCTTTGTGACAAATTTAATCCATAAATGTTGAAAAAAAAAGACACCCGTTGACACTATTTGTCAATCAAATATATATATACAAATAAATTTCGGACACCCATTTGGGCCCCCCCCCAGGTGGGGTCCCGGGGGATTTTAAAATTCTCCCATCTCCCTCCCTTAGGTACGCTACTGGGAGCTTTACACGTTCTCATCACGCACTTTGGGTAGTATTCCATCTCTGGCATAGCGGATTTTCATGTGTTGTAAGGATTGAATAGTGCTGAATAAAAGTGAAATAGAAGACAGGTTGGCTGTTTCTAAGAATTTAGATCATTTTATAAATTACAGACGTCCCTTCAACGAAGACGACAATGACTTCCTAGAATCTTATCTCTCAGAGACCACTAGTGAATGTATGTAATAATTGTAAGTGTAATTATTCAAAAGTGCAGCTAAAGTGTAAGCCTATTATAACAATGGGTGGTAAATACCACTTGGTATTTTTAAATCCAATCTAAATCCAATGCACTGGCGTCACTAGGGGTGCGGGCACCGGGTGACATACACACTAGTGACGCCACTGATCCAATGACCAAAAACTTGACTGTATTTCCGGAGATCTTTGTTTAGGTGAGGAAACGACAGAGATCCTCGTTACGAAATAAAACCAATCTCTTTCTTCAAGGGGAAATCACAACGAGAAATAGAAAACAACAACAAAACAAACAAAGGGAAAAAACATGAACTACTGTCATTTATCTGAAATTTAAAGGGGTTTAGCTCCCTTTCTGCTATGTAAAACCAAAATTAATTAATTAGTACTAAATCAACAAATAATTGGTTAATTTTTTTTGGATTGATTAGTGTATTGTTATCGACTCTGAATAATTGAACTTGATCCGTGAATTGCAAGTGGGAGAAAAAACGTGACAAAACGTGATAAGGAGAGCTAAATACAAACACACACACACACACATACACACATACATAATACATACATAAATACATATATATATATATATATATATATATATATATATATACAGTAGAACGTCGTTTATCCGACTCAATTGGGACCGGACACCGTTCGGATACGCGATTGTTCGGATAACCGAAAACCGAAGCGATCCATGCAGTATATGCAACCGGACACTATACGAATATTGACGCCTATAACGGGATATCCCTCACCTTGGGTTTTTCCGTCACTTTTCGCCTCGCGCGAAACAACTGTTGAGCATTGCCTGTTCGAAAACGTATTCATACAGTATATGTGCATTACAGTACATGTGGTTGATAAAAAAAATTTAAAAAAAAACTGGTCCGGATATTTGACGCTCCGGATAATAAACGTTCGGATAAACGACGTTCTACTGTATATATATATATATATATATATATATATATATATATATATATATATATATATATATATATATATATATATATATATATATATATATATATATATATATATATATAATATATATCAAAATAATTACTCACCAAAAATTGATTAACTAATTGTTTAGACCTAATTGTTTATAGTGATTCATGTCTTGTCGAGTTAAGCGAATAATTGTGCAAAGTTGATCCTAGATAGGCAAATGGAAGAAAAAAAATATATTTCCAAACTTTTTACCAAACAGATAGACAGACAGACAGACAGAGTGAGATGAAACAGACTTTGTAAAAAAGATTAAGGATACACTTTTTCATGGTTTGCTGCGACCTCATTTTTATGTCGGAGAGTTTCGGTGACTAGGGATGAGCTACCTGCACAGTAGTTTTCAAGTCAAGCAGCTCTCTCTCTCTCTCTCTCTCTAGTTTTTCTTCTATGGTGGTGTTTTGGGGCCAGTGTCTTGCTCGATGAAGAATACAGTTTTTAAGGACATGGTTGAGATTCTCTGGAGAGAACTGCTAATTTCACTGGTTCCAATTTTCAGCTTCCGAACATATGCTGTCTCATTCTGTTGTGTCTAGAACATATGCTGTCTCATTCTGTTGTGTCTAGAACATATGCTGTCTCATTCTGTTGTGTCTAGAACATATGTTGTGTCATTCTGTTGTGCCTAGAACATATGTTGTGTCATTCTGTTGTGCCTAGAACATATGTTGTGTCATTCTGTTGTGTCTAGAACATATGCTGTCTCATTCTGTTGTGTCTAGAACATATGTTGTGTCATTCTGTTGTGCCTAGAACATATGTTGTCTCATTCTGTTGTGTCTAGAACATATGTGTGTCATTCTGTTGTGCATAGAACATATGTTGTCTCATTCTGTTGTGTCTAGAACATATGCTGTCTCATTCTATTGTGTCTAGAACATATGTTGTTTCATTCTGTTGTGTCTAGAACATATGTTGTCTCATTCTGTTGTGTCTAGAACATATGTTGTGTCATTCTGTTGTGTCTAGAACATATGCTGTCTCATTCTGTTGTGCCTAGAACATATGTTGTGTCATTCTGTTGTGTCTAGAACATATGCTGTCTCATTCTGTTGTGTCTAGAACATATGTTGTGTCATTCTGTTGTGCCTAGAACATATGTTGTGTCATTCTGTTGTGCCTAGAACATATGTTGTGTCATTCTGTTGTGTCTAGAACATATGCTGTCTCATTCTGTTGTGTCTAGAACATATGTTGTGTCATTCTGTTGTGCCTAGAACATATGTTGTCTCATTCTGTTGTGTCTAGAACATATGTGTGTCATTCGGTTGTGCCTAGAACATATGTTGTCTCATTCTGTTGTGTCTAGAACATATGCTGTCTCATTCTATTGTGTCTAGAACATATGTTGTTTCATTCTGTTGTGTCTAGAACATATGTTGTCTCATTCTGTTGTGTCTAGAACATATGTTGTGTCATTCTGTTGTGCCTAGAACATATGTTGTGTCATTCTGTTGTGCCTAGAACATATGTTGTGTCATTCTGTTGTGTCTAGAACATATGCTGTCTCATTCTGTTGTGTCTAGAACATATGTTGTGTCATTCTGTTGTGCCTAGAACATATGTTGTCTCATTCTGTTGTGTCTAGAACATATGTGTGTCATTCTGTTGTGCCTAGAACATATGTTGTCTCATTCTGTTGTGTCTAGAACATATGCTGTCTCATTCTATTGTGTCTAGAACATATGTTGTTTCATTCTGTTGTGTCTAGAACATATGTTGTCTCATTCTGTTGTGTCTAGAACATATGTTGTGTCATTCTGTTGTGTCTAGAACATATGCTGTCTCATTCTGTTGTGCCTAGAACATATGTTGTGTCATTCTGTTGTGCCTAGAACATATGTTGTCTCATTCTGTTGTGTCTAGAACATATGTTGTCTCATTCTGTTGTGTCTAGAACATATGTTGTCTCATTCTGTTGTGTCTAGAACATATGCTGTCTCTTTCTGTTGTGTCTAGAACATATGTTGTCTCATTCTGTTGTGTCTAGAACATATGCTGTCTCATTCTGTTGTGCCTAGAACATATGTTGTGTCATTCTGTTGTGTCTAGAACATATGCTGTCTCATTCTGTTGTGTCTAGAACATATGTTGTGTCATTCTGTTGTGTCTAGAACATATGTTGTGTCATTCTGTTGTGCCTAGAACATATGTTGTCTCATTCTGTTGTGTCTAGAACATATGTTGTCTCATTCTGTTGTGTCTAGAACATATGTTGTCTCATTCTGTTGTGTCTAGAACATATGCTGTCTCTTTCTGTTGTGTCTAGAACATATGTTGTCTCATTCTGTTGTGTCTAGAACATATGCTGTCTCATTCTATTGTGTCTAGAACATATGTTGTTTCATTCTGTTGTGTCTAGAACATATGCTGTCTCATTCTATTGTGTCTAGAACATATGTTGTTTCATTCTGTTGTGTCTAGAACATATGTTGTCTTATTCTGTTGTGTCTAGAACATATGCTGTCTCATTCTATTGTGTCTAGAACATATGTTGTTTCATTCTGTTGTGTCTAGAACATATGCTGTCTCATTCTGTGCAAAACATAAGTTGTCTCATTCTGTTGTGTCTAGAACATAAGTTGTTTCATTCTGTTGTGTCTAGAACATATGTTGTCTCATTCTGTTGTGTCTAGAACATAAGTTGTTTCATTTTGTTGTGTCTAGAACATAAGTTGTCTCATTCTGTTGTGTCATGAACATATGTTGTCTCATTCTGTTGTGCTCTTCTGATCTGAAGTTAAAAATTATAAATTGAGAATAACTAGAAGTCAATTGCAACTGGTGAGCTCTCTGACAGACATAGAGCTGAATAGAGAGCTCTACAACTAACAGCTGCCACACAACAGACAGATTGTCTTCCTAATAACCAAACAGTCCTTCAAAGCTTGAAAAATTCTGATGCATCCTGTGTGAAATAACTCAAGACAGCCCAAGTAAAGCTAAACAGCAATTGCAAAGAGAACATTTCTCCAATGGATCCCAGAACACATTGAAATTGAAGGAAATGGAAAATCTGACACACTTATAATACTTTTGGGAATGAGCAAGCGAAAATTAAAAATTGCACTTTATCCGGAAAAAATAAAGAAACTAATCGTGAGTAGAACAAACCAAAAATGGACAAGTACAAGAAAGACGACGCCTATTATAAGCCACACACTCACACGACCAACTGCCCTCTTTATAAATTGGTCTCCCCAACAGAAGAAGAAAGTTAAACTCTACTAATTGAAATTAACCATTTCTTCTCGAAACAAATGTGTAAGTAAACATTGTTTACACATCTCTGGAAACGTTGACACTGTTACTTCATAATCAGCTAAGAATCAGCATAACGCGCAGCGTATCACTAGACGAACAGAGTACATAGAATGTGAGTAGCTCTTGGAAACTCTAGGTAAACTTTGGCTGCTGTGACATATTGAGCTTACAGAGAAACTGGGGAGGGGAAAGGAGTGGGGAATTAAAACAGATGGTGGTCTAGGGTGTGAGATAGTAACGTCATGAGTTGAAATATAAGACTTTTTGCCTTATTCCAGGTCTGTTCAACTTGCCCTGTCATGTTCGGCATCTTAAAGCCTACTGCATGGATCTATTTATAAAGAATGGGCTGACACAGTTTGTAAGTTAATAGTTTACTTTTTGTTTTCGATTTAATAATATTAGCCCTCACTTTTCTTCATAGTCAAAACCATAGTTCAAAAAAATCAAAACCACAATTATAACAGGAAAATAAAAAAGAATTAATAACAGCCCATGCCAAATTTGGGAATACAAACACACAGTAGTCATCAATCTGGTTTTAGTAGTGTCAAGAATTAAAGGGGAATCACAAGGGGAATACCAACTAGTGCAAGATTTGGTATAAGTTACCTCCCTGAACGTCCATGTTTTTCTAAAGAAATCTGTTTTAATGAAAGAAATACTTACTCAGTTATTAAAGACACTATTTTGGTTTCATTTCAGTGAGAAACAGACGGTGGCCAGTGTGATTTCTCTGCAGAAACTTTGCCAGTATTATCTTCAACTGTCTGTCAATGGTTTTATGCTCAACGCAATGCCAGTTTCAAAGACATAATTTTAGTTGGAATAAACTTTAGTTCAATGTTTCATGTTATTATGTGGGTTCAGCAACAACTCAATCCAATATCTATTATACGTTGACATATCCTATAAGTACGGACAAATACAAATAATGTACTCATTAACGGCATTTTCTCCCAATTTATTATTCATATATTTCAACATAATAATAGAACTTTTAAACCTAAAAAAACTTAACAAAAAAAAAAAAAAAAAAAAAACTAATCTGCTGGTACTTTGAAAAAAAAAAAGCAACTAATTATCCGTTATTCTAAGATTCGTATGATTCGCTGGCCAGACACGATCTCGAATGAGAAACTGTGGCAAAGAACAAAGTAGCAGCCCTATTGAAGTAGACACTGGAGATGGATAGGTCACACCCTTCGCAAGCCTGCATCCAACATAACAAGGCAAGCCCTAACCTGAACCCCCAAGAAAAGAGGAAGAGGGGACGGCCCAGGAATACATGGCAAAGCGATTTGAAAGCAGACGCCAAGTAGAGGGGCAAGACGTGTGGGACAGCTAGAGCGCCTCGCCCAGAACCCAGATGCCTGGTTGGTGGCATATGCCCCAGAAGGGACCACAGGCAGAGATAAAGATGACGATAATCCCTTATTCTACGAGAGTTGTTTGTACACCCACATGTTTTGTTAATGTTTGTACACCCATATGTTTTGTTAATGTTTGTACACCCATATTATTTTGTTAATGTTTGTACACCCATATTATTTTGTTAATGTTTGTACACCCATATGTTTTGTTAATGTTTGTACACCCATATGTTTTGTTAATGTTTGTACACCCATATGTTTTGTTAATGTTTGTACACCCATATGTTTTGTTAATGTTTGTACACCCATATGTTTTGTTAATGTTTGTACACCCATATGTTTTGTAAATGTTTGTACACCCATATGTTTTGTTAATGTTTGTACACCCATATGTTTTGTTAATGTTTGTACACCCATATGTTTTGTTAATGTTTGTACACCCATATGTTTTGTAAATGTTTGTACACCCATATGTTTTGTTAATGTTTGTACACCCATATGTTTTGTTAATGTTTGTACACCCATATGTTTTGTTAATGTTTGTACACCCATATGTTTTGTTAATGTTTGTACACCCATATGTTTTGTTAATGTTTGTACACCCATATGTTTTGTAAATGTTTGTACACCCATATGTTTTGTTAATGTTTGTACACCCATATGTTTTGTTAATGTTTGTACACCCATATGTTTTGTTAATGTTTGTACACCCATATGTTTTGAAAATGTTTGTAACTCTTTCTTTCCTAATTGACGATGATCGTTGATTTGACCCCATTAAACTAAATTGTTTTTTTTTTAATTTATAAACTTTAATTTGTGTTGTGTAAAAAAAGCATGCATCCCACTATAATTCAATATCAAATGTAACATTTTCTGATAAACAAAATAAAAAGTTATTGAAATTTAATCATAACAGGATAGTGAAATACAAATGAGCAAAATGTATCATTCTATAAAAACAAGGAAAATAATTACGGAGAGAAAGAGTTAAACTTGTAATTTACTGCTAAGAGATACCACCGGAGTCACAACAGAATGTGTCACTCTCATCGCAAGGTATTCGATACTGACTGTTGACAGAATGATCCTGAGATTAAACCTTTTCCTTTTACTAGGAAGCGAAGAAGACTCTTTTGGATTTTCAATAATTTAATTATGACAGAGGATGTCAAGCACAAATTTATTATCTTTTAAATCTTCTTTACTGAACTTCCATCTCTTTATAAGCTATACGCTACGAGAGCCAGCTTCTTCTAATGTTTTCTTATTTAATTCAATGAAACATCTTGGCTTATCTCTACCATACTCTAATATTTGGCTATATTTTTTAGCACAAAATTCCATGCAAACTGATTGTGATGCAGCATTTAGTTTGGAATCGCATTCTTGTACTCGAAAGAGTTGAAAAATAAAAATATTTATAAACATGTATATTTCATTTCGGGGGGTGCGGTGGCTGAGTGGTTGAGTGCTTGGCTTCCGAACCTGGGCTCCTGTGTTCGAATCTCGGTGCAGACTGATTTTGAATTTCGGAATTATTTTTTTTAGGGCGCCCCTTAGTCCATCCAATTCTAATGGGAACCTGACTGGCCTCATGACACTTCGCTCGTTAACTGTTGGTCAAAGAAACAGATGACCTTTAACATCATCTGCCTACAGCTTGCGAGGTCTGAAAGAGGAACTTTTTTATTTTCATTTCTTTTCACTTTGTGATGGCATTTCAAACAGACGGATGACAACGATTCTCTAATTATGAGCATGGGTGGGTCAAATTATCGAATACCGAAAGTTGCACACAGCAGCGGAGTTTCCAATGATAAGCAACATACATTTAAAAAAAATAAAACACAAAGTTTTATGTAAGGGGAAAAATGTTTTCATCCACATGGAACTCATTATTTTGAAGCAATATTTGCAAAAAAGTGTATATTGGCCTTATCTGATTGTTTCAATGTGAGAAAGTAGATAGCTTTTCATTACCGCCGGCACATTTTTTATAGACCTAGCACTTTGGCGGGTTATATCTTCATTGCATAAATGAACACCTGTTTGATTTTCTTCAAGTTTCTACATTTAAAATTCAACATTATTTAGCTTTTCCGTTTCAATAACGCAGTTGCTTTTCGGCACGGTATTATTTGCGTTGTTTCCCGCAAAGAAAAACCCCAAAATACAAAAATGATGCAAAGTGTCCAAAGGAAACGATGTCAATGACACAATTATCTTTACACAGCAAGGTGATTTTCCAATGACAAGCAGAATAAAAAAATAATTAAAAAAACAACAACAACCAAGTTTATGTCAGGGGGAAAACCTCCACATTAACATCCATATATCTCTATAATAAAAGAATAATTTCCCTTTTTTTTGCATCCAACAAAAGTTATTATGTTATCAATAAAATAATTTGTTCATTCCTTTTAATAAACTCGTGTTTTTCTTTGAAAATAATTAGTTAAGTAAAATTTCAGCTTGATACGAAAATGGGAAGCTGGAGAAATAACGTGTTAAAATTTGTATTAGACACACAGTGAGCTGATACTACAAAATATTTTTTTAAAAGCTTGAATGAAATGTGTGTTCATTTTTCACTTTTTGACGACATTTCCACAACACAGTTGTTACAGTTTCCTGTTTATGTGCAATTGTGCATGTCTGGGCCAAACTAATAAAGCTAAATTTATAGATAAAAATTGACTATTTTCATTACCGAGAAGCGACGAATAAAACGAGAATAACGTTTTCTATTTAAATAAAAAAGGCATTAAGTGTAGTTCTGGTTTTGTATAGAAATGTGCAAAAATTATAATGTTAAAATTTTAATAAAAAAGAGAAATATTAATATTTTTAGTGTGTAACTTTTGAAAAATATAGAAACATATGAATGGATTATTATTTTTACACCACTTTGACATTTCATTTTGAGAAAAGGTTTTTCTTTTCAAAAATATTCAAAATTGTGTTATATAAATATCTACAGAGTTCTCTTTGTCATTGTACTACGGAAATAAAAAACGGAAAGTTCAACTACTGAAAGAAAGATAACTCTTGGAAAAGATGTCATTTATTTTTAATTTCTATCGATATTACTAAAATTTAAACTCTAGTATTTTGTATTATACACTATATTTTCTTTTTTAAATACTGTTTTAAGCCACAGAAAATTTGTTAATTAATTTTAAAGTTTTAGTTACACACAATATTTGTAAAAAAAAGTGTATATTGTAATTGTAGATTTACATCTTTAAAAAGCTATTGAAAATTATGTATAATTAACTAAAATATACTCAATTTACATAAGCTGTTTGGCGCTTTTCTAGAGCATCAGCCTATAGAACCTACAATAGTAAGTTCGAATTCCAGAAAGGGAATTTTTTTTTATCAATTATAAAAAAATTAAAAACTTTATTTTAGATAACCAAAAAAATTGACGATATTTAAATATGTACTTATGTATGTATAAATTAATATCTACACATGTGTTACTAGGAGCCCCTGGCTAAATGGACTCGACGTTATCAGTCGTTGGACATTCCCTCATCATATGTTTCAGTTAGCTTGCTTTATCAATGCAGCAACGAAAGGTTTGAAACTCGCTCCCAATCGCTCTGTGCATAATAGCATAATTTATCACATTAAGACCTATTTTTTAAAACAATCCTTAGATAAGTTTTAAATTTCAACTGTCATATTTATGTCTTCAGGTTATCAGAGCGCATTGAGCCTATATTCTGTTTGTTAATAGAGTTTAATTATTCATAATATTTTGCAGACTTGAAATTTTCTAGCTTTTCTTTCCTGCCAACTGCTTTAACTGCAACACACATTTTTGATTGGATATCTTGTATGCGATTTCTTTTTGATTTTTATAAAATCTATATAATGTGCAAACTTGAGATAGGAAATCGGCCACCCATTTAGTGTGAAGCTTCAGTAAATCATTCTAGAAACTCTATCCTAATATGTACTAGGAAATAGTAAGACAAAACGGAGGAGGAAGTGCATGTTTGTATTACTTCTAGCAAGCAATGTGTTTACATTTACTGTCGAAAGATGGCCTTATTTCATCATTTAGTTGTAAGGATAAGCTGTTATTGTACTCAACATGAATAATGGCAGTAGGTGTTTAGGCAGACCACGTACACTTTATTATAGGCTTGCAATTCTTTGCTCTGTAAAGAGTGTGGGAAGCGTGGTCGAAAGGCTAAGTACGCTTAACTTTGCTTCGACACCCTACTCAAGCCGAGTTGTCTTTCCTCAGCACCTAAAGGCCGCACGGAAGACCTTCTTCCCCCCCCCCCCCCCCCCAGGTCCTTAGCGCTCTGACAATGCTATAAGCATGAAAATAGCGCTATATAAAATCTATAATAATAATAATGGTCCCGACGATTTCTTTTCATTTGCACATAATTACATTTAGTTTGATATTTAGTTAAGGCCTAGAATATGATAAGGTTGCCTTGTTGGAGAAATCCTTGCAAATGCCTTTCGATCTGACAAATGAGAACGTTTTATGGAACAAGAGGGAAGAACCCAGTGCAGTTGTCTTGGTCAATATATTTACGGCTTGAAGTGTTGCGGTCGGTGTTAGCGCTCGATCAAATAGCACGTGAAAGACGTCCAACAGTTTACAGTAGAAGAGATATCAGAAAATTCTTCGCATCGATGATTTGTATCGAGCCAGCACTGGCAGCAGCAAGAAAACAAAACATATAGTAGGAACGGAGCATCTTGAATGAACTGCACTTGCTGGATATCTTGGTGATGAAACTGCAGATATCTTATTAAGTAGCATTTATTTCCCTTGTTGTGAAATCAAACAAAATAATTAATCACCGACAATTAATTAACCAAGTGTTTAATTTTATTGATTGATTCCCTGTCTTGTCAGGATTAATGAATAATTGCGAAAAGTTTTAACTTGATACGAGAATAGGAAATAGGAAAAAAAAAAACGTGTTCAAACTTTTTACCAGACAGACGCATAGACAGAGTGAGTTGATATAAGCTTTGTAAAAAGATTATACGTGATATTTATCAGAAATTATGGAATATCTCCAGAAACTTTCTACTCATTTTTCTTTCTGGTGGAAATGTTTTGTTGCCCGCTAGGACTAATGTGTGTGTGTGTGTTCACTGATGTGTGTGTGTGTTCACTGATGTGTGTGTGTGTTCACTAATGTGTGTGTGTGTGTTCACTGGGTGTTCTTGTACGTTGGTAGAACGCAAGTCATACACAGTTTATTTCGATCCGTTTCTATTTTACTTTCAATCATAAATATCTAGAAAGCGGTAAAGAAAAATGAAGTTAGTGAATTTAACACACACAAAAAAATGCATAATTTACTAGCAGGGAGTTTACCGAAAGCTAGAAAAACATAGCAAGGGGTCAAGAGACAAAACAATTTGGGAATCATTGGTATAGAGCCATTAACCCTACATCTACCATTTAGATGTACTAACAAAGTGCATTTCCTGTCCTTTGAAATACTATGGAACAAGAATTGACTTGTAATGAAGCACTGTTGAACAGATCCGTTGACTTAATTTAGCCATTGTTTGCATTGGCAAGGGCAAAAGTGTTTTTTTCTTTTTGACTTCGTTTTTTTAGTTGAATTATCTACCTTAGACCCATATTTAAGCATGAAATGCTATTTTTAGTCCAATTTGAATGGTACGATAAAACAGTGTTTCTTTTGAACTTTTATTATTTACTTGAGACCCATATAACCTTAAAGCTATTTTCAGAACTATTTTATAATCACCGCACAACCTATCGGTTAATTTTAGAAATGCACCAAAGACAGTTTGTATCGTTTTTTTTTTGATTTTATAAAATTGGTTGCTTTGTCAATAAATGGCTGTAAGTTTTTAGATGAGATTTTTTTAAAGCTTTTCAGACTAGTTATGCAAGAATTGAGTCTTTGAAAAAACGGGGTGGCTTTCTTGCAACGTTATTCCAGTATGTGCTCAACCTTTCATAGGTCTGTGATAAAGTAAAAGAAAAAACTAGTCGGTGGAGAGAGAAAAGAGAGACAGAAAGATATATGAAAGGGAGATTTCAAAAGAGAGAAACAGAAGTACGGAGAAAAAGAGAGAGAGAGAGAAAGAGAGATACATAAATAGAAGAAATTAGAGAGAAAGTGAATGAGAGAACAAGAAAAAAAAAAGAAATCTTGTTTTGGAAAAACAACAAAATGTTTTGATTAAGTGTAACTGTATCCATTGGTTTGGAACAGTCAAATGTAAATACAATGAGATGGTTATCTGACATACATTAAATCTATGCGATTAGAAATAGTTTTACCAATGGCTTTTGTTTTAGCTTTGAGCATTCCCAATGCATTTGTCTAGGCCAGTGGTGAAAGGTGGAGGTCACAGAAGGGAATTATCATGGTGAATAGTTACATGCATAAACAAAATAAATTCACTCAGGGCGCAAGAGTTCTCAAGGGGACTAACTCAACTTATATCACCACATCTGTCAAGTACTGTTTCTCCTCCATTTTAAAGATAATTAATTACCAATATTTAATTAACTAATTGTTTGTTGTTGTTGTTTTTTTGTTTTGTTTTTTAATTGATTCTTGTGTTGTCAGGTAAAAGACATAATTGATCTAGATTCCGCTTAATGCGAGATTGGTTGGGGGAAAGAAAGAGAGAACGAGACAGAGAAAGGGAGAGACATAGAACTTGAGACAGAAAGGGAGAGACAGAGAAAGGGAGAGACATAGAACGAGAGACAGAAAGGGAGAGACAGAGAAAGGGGGAGACAGAGAAAGGGAGAGACATAGAACGAGAGACAGAAAGGGAGAGACAGAGAAAGGGAGAGACATAGAACGAGAGACAGAAAGGGAGAGACAGAGAAAGGGAGAGACATAGAACGAGAGACAGAAAGGGAGAGACAGAGAAAGGGAGAGACAGAGAAAGGGAGAGACAGAGAAAGGGAGAGACAGAAAGGGAGAGACAGAGAAAGGGAGAGACAGAGAAAGGGAGAGACAGAGAAAGGGAGAGACAGAGAAAGGGAGAGACATAGAACGAGAGACAGAAAGGGAGAGACAGAGAAAGGGAGAGACATAGAACGAGAGACAGAAAGGGAGAGACAGAGAAAGGGAGAGACAGAGAAAGGGAGAGACAGAGAAAGGGAGAGACAAGAGAAAGGGAGAGACAGAGAAAGGGAGAGACAGAGAAAGGGAGAGACAGAGAAAGGGAGAGACAGAGAAAGGGAGAGACAGAGAAAGGGAGAGACAGAGAAAGGGAGAGACATAGAACGAGAGACAGAAAGGGAGAGACAGAGAAAGGGAGAGACATAGAACGAGAGACAGAAAGGGAGAGACAGAGAAAGGGAGAGACAGAGAAAGGGAGAGACAAGAGAAAGGGAGAGACAGAGAAAGGGAGAGACAGAGAAAGGGAGAGACAGAGAAAGGGAGAGACAGAGAAAGGGAGAGACAGAGAAAGGGAGAGACAGAGAAAGGGAGAGACAGAGAAAGGGAGAGACAGACAAAGGGAGAGACAGACAAAGGGAGAGACAGAGAAAGGGAGAGACAGACAAAGGGAGAGACAGACAAAGGGAGAGACAGAGAAAGGGAGAGACAGACAAAGGGAGAGACAGACAAAGGGAGAGACAGACAAAGGGAGAGACAGACAAAGGGAGATACAGAGAACGGGAGATACAGAGAACGGGAGAGACAGACAAAGGGAGAAACAGAGAAAGGGAGAGACAGCGAAAGGGAGAGACAGAGAAAGGGAGAGACAGAGAAAGGGAGAGAAAGAGAAAGGGAGAGACAGAGAAAGGGAGAGACAGACAAAGGGAGAGACAGACAAAGGGAGAGACAGACAAAGGGAGAGACAGACAAAGGGAGAGACAGACAAAGGGAGAGACAGACAAAGGGAGAGACAGAGAAAGAGAGAGACAGACAAAGGGAGAGACAGACAAAGGGAGAGACAGACAAAGGGAGAGACAGACAAAGGGAGAGACAGAGAACGAGAGACAGAAAGGGAGAGACAGAGAAAGGGAGAGACAGAGAAAGGAGAGACAGACAAAGGGAGAGACAGACAAAGGGAGAGACAGACAAAGGGAGAGACAGACAAAGGGAGAGACAGACAAAGGGAGAGACAGAGAAAGGAGAGACAGAGAAAGGGAGAGACAGAGAAAGGGAGAGACAGAGAAAAGGAGAGACAGAGAAAGGGAGAGACAGAGAAAGGGAGAGACAGACAAAGGGAGAGACAGAGAACGAGAGACAGAAAGGGAGAGACAGAGAACGAGAGACAGAAAGGGAGAGACAAAGAAAGGGAGAGACAGAGAAAGGGAGAGACAGACAAAGGAGAGACATTGAAAGGGAGAGACAGAGAAAGGGAGAGACAGAGAACGAGAGACAGAAAGGGAGAGACAGAGAAAGGGAGAGACAGACAAAGGAAAGACAGAGAAAGGGAGAGACCGAGAAAGGGAGAGACAGAGAACGAGAGACAGAAAGGGAGAGACAGAGAAAGGGAGAGCCAGAGAAAGGGAGAGACAGAGAAAGGAAGACAGACAAAGGAGAGACAGAGAAAGGGAGAGACAGACAAAGGGAGAGACAGACAAAGGGAGAGACAGAGAACGAGAGACAGAAAGGGAGAGACAGAGAAAGGGAGAGACAGAGAAAGGGAGAGACAGAGAAAGGAGAGACAGACAAAGGGAGAGACAGAGAACGAGAGACAGAAAGGGAGAGACAGAGAAAGGGAGAGACAGACAAAGGGAGAGACAGACAAAGGGAGAGACAGACAAAGGGAGAGACAGAGAACGAGAGACAGAAAGGGAGAGACAGAGAAAGGGAGAGACAGACAAAGGAGAGACAGAGAAAGGGAGAGACATAGAACTGGAGAGACAGACAAAGGGAGAGACAGAGAACGAGAGACAGAAAGGGAGAGAAAAAGAAAGGGAGAGACAGAGAACGAGAGACAGAAAGGGAGAGACAGAGAAAGGGAGAGACAGAGAAAGGGAGAGACAGAGAAAGTGAGAGACAGAGAAAGAGAGAGACAGAGAAAGGGAGAGACAGACAAAGGGAGAGACAGACAAAGGGAGAGACAGACAAAGGGAGAGACAGAGAACGAGAGACAGAAAGGGAGAGACAGAGAAAGGGAGAGACAGAGAAAGGGAGAGACAGACAAAGGGAGAGACAGACAATGGGAGAGACAGAGAACGAGAGACAGAAAGGGAGAGACAGAGAAAGGGAGAGACAGAGAAAGGGGGAGACATAGAAAGGGAGAGACAGAGAAATGGAGAGACAGAGAAAGGGAGAGACAGAACGAGAGGCAGAAAAGGAGAGACAGAGAAAGGGAGAGACAGAGAAAGGGGGAGACATAAAAAGGGAGAGACAGAGAAATGGAGAGACAGAGAAAGGGAGAGACATAGAACGAGAGGCAGAAAAGGAGAGACAGAGAAAGGGAGAGACAGAGAAAGGGAGAGACATAGAACGAGAGGCAGAAAGGGAGAGACAGAGAAAGGGAGAGACAGAGAAAGGGAGAGACAGAGAAAAGGAGAGACAGAGAAAGGGAGAGACATAGAACGAGAGGCAGAAAAGGAGAGACAGAGAAAGGGAGAGACAGAGAAAGGGAGAGACATAGAACGAGAGGCAGAAAAGGAGAGACAGAGAAAGGGAGAGACAGAGAAAGGGAGAGACATAGAACGAGAGGCAGAAAAGGAGAGACAGAGAAAGGGAGAGACAGAGAAAGGGAGAGACATAGAACGAGAGGCAGAAAGGGAGAGACAGAGAAAGGGAGAGACAGAGAAAGGGAGAGACAGAGAAAAGGAGAGACAGAGAAAGGGAGAGACAGAGAAAGGGAGAGAGTGTGTGTGCGTTTTAAAAAAAAACGTCTTTAGTTTTTCCTTGGTCCACTTTCAATCTAGTAGTGAACAAACAAAGGGTGGCCGTAGTCACGTGATTTGAAGATGTCTTTCAAGGTTAGGGCTGGTGAATGTCTGCCGCTACCAGGTGGCGCTTGGCTTCACTTTTATTCTGAATGGAACCTTTTTATTTACCTACTTGCAGAGGCGTAGTTAGCAAAACGTGCGCTCGGGGCAAGGTACATTATTGGCGCCCCCCTCTGCCTTTCCCATAAATATTACATAGAAATATTACATAGAAATATAGGCTGCATGTAGGATGAGGATGACGCCTGGAGCCACGTTCATAGAATGCATTTAGGTCGCCCAATTTCAGGCTATACTGATGTATGGAAACGCGACATGAAGTTCTTCAAAATCGACACTAGAAGCTGGAAAAAAGTGACCTTGGATAGATTTCCATGGAGAGCGAGCATAAAGCAAGTGTCCTGGATTGCAGAAGCCATACACAGCAGAAGTAGAAAGAAGGGTGAAAATGCGACGGCGCCTGCTGATCACATATCCCCACAACCTGCTACCGCATCTGGGTATCATAGATTGGCCTCTTTAGTCACACAAGAAGTTGCAAAGGGAAACGATTGTCTCGCGAGACGTAAAATGCCACAGAATAAAATGATATTGCGAAATTTCAACTTGATCCTAGAATGGGAAATGGGAGAAGAATCCACCCAGACAGACAGACAGAGTGAGTTGATAAAAGCTTTGTAAAAATAAAAATGCTATTTAGCCCTGTTCCGTATTCAGATTTTGAACTTCAAGTTTTTCAGGTCTGTCCACCTGAGTTGCTATTGGCCTGCCTAATAGTCGCCTCGTTTTCATCATGTTGTCAGTTTGAGGCTCAAGCTTATCTTACTGCAATAATCCAAGGAATGCTCGTGCCTGGTCTTATCAAGAGCGGTCCATTTGTGATGATTTCTATAAATAAAATAGAACTGCACCTTACTGTTTGTTATATGTACTGGGCTGGGGCCACGTACAACAGCGAGGTTAAAAATATCCTTGGAGTACAGGTGTAGACCCAGTACATCGGGCCGACTTTCCTAGTACAGATTTGTTTAAGTCAATATTGTCTTTGGCCCACCAACCCTTTGACAACTAACTGAGGCCTAGATTGACATTGAAGCTAAGTACAAATAGGAAAATTGTCAAGCCAGCAAATCTTTCAATATATACACAGGCAATCTTAGCCCAACTTTCTCTCCCTCCCCTCTCTCTTTTTTTCTCTCTTTCTCTTTCTCTTCTCTCTCTCTCTCTTCTTCTCTCAGCAAATCTTTTAAAATACATAGAGGCCATTTCCCTCCAACTTTCTTTTCCTCTTCTCTCTCTCCCTTTTTCTTTTTTTAAACTCTTTATTTCCCTCTTCTCTCTCTCTTTCTCCATATCTCTTTTCACTCTTTCTTTCCCTTCTCTCTCTCTCTCTCTTCTTCTCTTCCTACAAATCTTTTTTTTTCACTCTTTCTCTCCTTCTCATGCCTACTCTCTCTCTCTCTCTGGCTCTCTCTCTCTCTCTCTCCTCCGTATAGCCCACACACACAATGAGAATTTGAAACTTATATAGACACTAGTCTAACGTTTCTGATCTGAGGTCATATAACTAGAGGCCTAGACCTACTTCTGAACCAAAAGGAAAGGGATTTGTTGTTTGTTTTTTTATTGCTGATTTTTTACCTGCAAACTGCCAGAATGTTCGTTGGACGGATGTAGATTTGACCGTGTACGACTCATCGCACAGAGGCGCCGTGTTGAGAACACTATTCTCTGACAACACGAAAAGGAAGGCGGAAGTTCTTTGTAGAGTTGCCTTGACTCCGTACAGTGCCAACTCACCATGCGTACCAGATATTTTGCTCAAAGGGACATTGTTTTTATGTAGTACCACACACACTTATATAGCACGTGATCAATCGTCTCTTTGTCCAGTTGACAGTGTCGACAACGCGAGTCGAAGTTCGCCTTGAATTTGACAAAGTATGCTTCGATAGGGCAGTGCCCTGTTCTGAACCTGGCAGTCGTTACATGTTCTTTCCTGCCTACCTGCCACCATTCCTCCGATTTAGTGGGTCCTTTCAGATTCTTTCATACCTCCATGCCTGTGCTTCCATTTCCCCAGTTCTGGCGCCACTTCTCTCTGGCCCATTCGCAAACAACCGCCCTGTGCATGCTCTAACGTCTGTAGATTTGACCTCACTTCAAGATGGAGAGCAAGTTCGAACTCTGCTCGCCCTTATACCCCCCCCCCCAACTCCATATCGTCTTGTAGTAGACGCAAAGAAAAAAGTCCCCTTACTCTCTACTAAAAAATCAAGCAACCCCCTAGCGAGCCACAGGAACCAAGTCAAGTCAAAGCATTTAAACGAACCCCTGACATCAACACATAGAGCTTTAACGCGGCTAGTTGGGGAAAGGAAAGGCGGCTGTTCGTTGTACTAGCCACATGACACCTTCGTTAACCTTTGACATTTACATCATCAGCCCTATTGATCGCAAGGTCTGAAAGATTTTCTTGCCTTATTTATATAATAAATAAATATTACTTATTCTATGTTATTGCTATGTAGCTACTGAATGTCATTTCGATCTTTGGAAAATAAAATGTTTCTAATGCTATCGAAACGAAAAAATATCACGTTTTTCGTGTCAAAGGTATCTTTCCACCTCGGACTGAGGTGTTGTCATTAGAGTAATAACCTCGTAACGTTGTGTTTTTTAACACTATTACTCAACTTCCCCCCGGCCTTTTACTAAAGTACACACACACATATATTTATTCTGTACCTGTATATACATTTATACAGTCTGACTTGCAAACCAATCAAACACATACGCATTGACACATATTTCACACGCACATACCGCTTGTGGGTTTTAACTAGCTTGAGCTTGTGTCTGTGTGAGCGCGTGTGTGTGTGTGTAGATACTTCTGGCCTGAATAAAAGGCTTTCAGGGTCACTACATCATCTATACCTTGTGCAGGTGACGACGTGTCAAGGAGATTATGACCATAACCACGCCATCAAGAAATAATTCATGTTTTGCCTCTTGAATACAATGTAATGAGAAGGCAAACATTGAGTAATACTGTTTAGGCCTATTTATTTCCTTTTTTAGAAACTCAAAATGTTTTTTTTATTTACTCTCTGTCTCTCTCTCTCTCTTTATATATATATATATATATATATATACAGGGCTTTTTGTGACGGTTCGCGCCGGTACGGCGTACCTGCACCTTTTTCAAAAAATGAAAAAATGATTACTTTTCTTGTATTTTAACGTTTATTATTAATTTATTATTAGTTAAAAGTTAGGCGATCCGTCACTGAGTACAGGCACCTATTTGTTTTACAGAATAGCATTGTATATATATATATGGCTGAATTGCCTGTATGTATGCATGTATTTCTAGCCAAGAATAGGTGTTACATCCATGAGTAAATTTGCACAAAGTGACTGCAAGATGCAGAATCAAGTGAGACCAAGAGAGGAAGGCAAATTAATTAATAGCAATAAATAAAACTATGGGTGATCCTTAAAACGGAAAAAAACGAGATCCATGGAGGACTTTTGTGTAGGCTCATGACGACCACATGGTGCACAGACTACAGGCCCACAGACCACAGTCTAAGAGACTACAGGTTTACAGACTGCAGGTCCACAGACTCTAAGGCAATCTAGGCTAAAAGGGCAACATTCTCAGGAGACTACAAGAACAAAGACTACATGTCCATAGATTGCATGCCCACAGACTACAGGCCACGGCATAGCTACCATTGCCGGATGATTTCATTGCGCCCGGGCACATGACTTATAGGGACTCATAGGGGCTATTGAAAGATAAGTCATTTTTACTTTTTAAAAAACAACAGTTATTGAGTGTCATGTTTGTTTTTCTGAAGTCGTTACTGGATTAATGGTAAGGACTCTAATGTAATGCTTTTTTTTTTTTTTTTGGGGGGGGGGGGGGTAAATGTACTGATGCACACAGGAAGGCTCAGTTCGTTTTTTTCACACTCAGCCCTATAGTTTCTAAGGAGTAAGGGACACATTTTCTTAAACCCAGGCCTACGATGACCTTGCAACGCCACTGACTACAAGACAACGTAGCAAGATGCTTTGCAATGAATGCCCTTATCTGAAACTTCTTTCGTGACTAAGTATCGTGCTCAGACTTTTCCTTTAGAGCACGTGAAAGGAATGGGGCAGTATGTTTTAAAGTCTCCATGTCCTGTAAGACGAATAACCAGTTGCTGAACACGAGCCAGTTCTTCTCTCAACTCCTTGGCGCGTATCGTGATAGACGCAACATTCTATCACTATGTGCTCTATTGCTACGTCGCGTGCAATGGCGGCTTCGTGTGTCGTAATTCCCCTTGAATTGCCCAAAGTGCAAGCCAATAGGCCAATGACCGACTCTGGACTGGGCTGGGGCAGCCTGTTCTTCTCTCTCTTATTGCCATTATGCATCTTTACGGTCTGGTTTCTTCTTCTGCCGCCATAATTCTCTGCACTTTACTGGCTCGTCCCAGTTATCCCAACCTTGAGAACAAATGTCCAGCTGCCCACTCCAATGTTTTTCTCTATTTTCATTTCTTCACGTAAGATTGTATCTACTCTGCTTTGAGCGTGTCTTTGTGAATGTTGTTAATTACTAACTTCAAAATGTATCTACTCTGCTTTGAGCGTGTCTTTGTGAATGTTGTTAATTACTAACTTCAAAATGTATCTACTCTGCTTTGAGCGTGTCTTTGTGAATGTTGTTAATTACTAACTTCAAAATGTATCTACTCTGCTTTGAGCGTGTCTTTGTGAATGTTGTTAATTACTAACTTCAAAATGTAATACTCTATATCTACAAATTTAAAAAAAGAGTAACTAGAATAACATCAAGAATCAAGACTTGCACATTCTCTATCGCAGTGGTAACCAACACATTCTCCATGGCTGTGGTAGCCAACACATTCTCCATGGCTGTGGTAGCCAACAACATCAAGAATCAAGACTTGCACATTCTCTATCGCAGTGGTAACCAACACATTCTCCATGGCTGTGGTAGCCAACACATTCTCCATGGCTGTGGTAGCCAACAACATCAAGAATCAAGACTTGCACATTCTCTATCGCAGTGGTAACCAACACATTCTCCATGGCTGTGGTAGCCAACACATTCTCCATGGCAGTGGTAGCCAACAACATCAAGAATCAAGACTTGCACATTCTCTATCGCAGAGGTAGCCAACACATTATCTATCGCAGAGATAGCCAACACATTCTCTATCGTAGATGTAGCAAAAACATTCTCCATGGCAGTTGTAGCCAACACATTTGTGCTGGAAGAAATACTATCCCGCCAAAACTTCGCGATGCCACCACCATATTGTACAAAAAGGGGGACAAATCAGACTGCTCTAATTAGCATGGCATTGCCTTACTTGGCAGATTGACCAACTCTCTAATAGGTAAAATTCTTTCTGAAAGTCACTGTGGTTTTCGGACAGGTAGAGGCATATCGGACATGATTTTGTCTCGTACGCTGCATTCATCGATCTCACCAAAGCATTTGAGACAGTGAGTCGTAGTGGCTTGTGGAGGATTCTATCTCGGCTCGGATGCCCTCCAAGATTCATCGCTATTCTGAAGCAACTACTTGATGGTCAAAAAGGTCTAATAAGATTCATGATGGAATCTTCATCAAGTTTCGCACCGATGCCAGCATATTAAACATACGGCGCTTGCTCTCCCGTATTAACATGAAAGAAATTATTGCTTCTGAGCTACTCTATGTGGATGATTACGCCCTTCTTGCATACACCGAACAGAAGCTTCTACTTTCCTTCCCGGAGTTTGCTGAGGCTGCTGCCTCTGTTCATCAATCTAAAATAACGGAGGCCATGCTTCAGAAGTCACCAAACTGAACCCAGCCATTTCCTTATGTTATTGAACATTTTACTTATCTGGGCAGAACAGTGTCCAACGATGCTTCACTATCCAGAGAAATGGATAACTCGCTAAGGCCAACAGCTCTTTTGGCCGTCTTAAGTTGAGAGTATGGCGGAATAGGTCTCTTCACCTATCAACAAAAATCAATGTTTATAAAGCAGTGATTCACACACACTTGTAAGGCTCTGAGACCTGCGTTCTCTGTCGAAGACATCTAAAGCTCCTCGAACGCTTCCATCAAAATTGCCTTCGCTTACGCTGGCAAGACTACTTTACAAATAACCATGTTCTGATGGAGGCCTGGTGTTGACAGAATAGAAGCCCTAATCATCAGTCGACAACTGGGCTGGGTCGGATATTTATCCCGCAATGGGGACATCACATGGCAAAGGCAATCTTCTTTGGCGCGCTTAAAGTGAGAGCCACGTATAAAGATCAACTCAGGTGCTATTCGCCCTCACTGGCATAAATAAACATAGAAAGAGACAGCTGCTGAAGAGCTCTCACGAGACTTAAAGAAAAAAAAACTTAAATAGACCGCCAACGGACAACAGCTTCGTGTGCATCAAATACGGAAAAATATGCAGGTCACAGCTGGGTTTGCATTGCAATGTGAAACACTGCACTTATCTTTAATCTCAATCGAAGACATAGCCATTATTATTTATTATATACTTTTACTGATTTCCTTGGCGCGTAAATTTAAATAAACTATTCGAGGGTTATTTCATTCAACAGAACTTCAGTTCTGACGTAAGAGGTCCCGCAGCCAATCACAGAGTCAAAGAAAAGAGATAGCTCTACATTCTTTCAACTCACTTTTGTTTCTCTGTGTAGTGTAGGAATGTCATTGGAAAAAAATGATTGTTGGCTCTAATTTCGACTTAGGATTAGATCACATGATTCATGGTATTCGAGAAAGTGTTATTGTTGTATTATTGCTCTCGACCTTAGCCTCAGACTATATCAAACAGTGAACAAGGTGAAAGGAGATAAACAATCAAACCGATTAATCAGATAGATCAGGGGTGGGCAACCTTTTTGTATCGAGGGCCGCATTAAAAACAAAATTGGGAATGGCGGGCCGCATATATATATACAACTTAGAAAGATACGCTAGCTACCCGTGTAGTATGTCTTTTAATTCATATTTACACTGTATTTTATTCACGTTTCTTTTTTTTCACACTCCACGTTGAGGAATTACAACAACAGCTAGCAACTTTTGAAACCAATTTTACGATTTTTTTTTTAAAATGCTGTTGTCTTTTAATATCACATTATCCCCACAAATATACAGTTGTACTTATTATGCAGTATTTTACATTTTACACTCGTGCATTATGTTCCAGAACTGTGGAACTAGCTTACTAGTTGTTACCCTTGTGACTGCTGTCAAATTACAGTTTGTCAACATCGACCAGTGATTATACTTGTTTAGTTTCCACACAAAAAATGAGACAATATATGTTCCGGAAGTCGGGACGAGCGATACTGCCCTTGTGGAGCATCACCAGAGAATGCTGACCATGTCCTTCAATGGTGCATACTAAATCAAGAGACCCGAACAAGACTCTGGCCCGCCCCCAAACCGTCCTATATAACAGAGTCTATTCGAAGAACTGTCATCTCAGATATAGGATTACTATTCTGAAATCTCCAACATGTAAAATGAGAACGAAGAAGAAGAAGCACTGATGTATGTGTACCCAAATAGTGTGAACAGCAGCAAAGTTTTTTTAAGTGTGGAAATACATCTTCAGGCACCCAAAAGACTCCCGTGGAAGTACTGACTGGAACTTTTCTTTGCTTGAAGTTACGTCCTCTGGAGCTGAATCAGCTTCTAGTGAGCTGATGGTTGTTGACGTCTTAAAATTTGCTTTTATAAATTGCACTATTAAGGAATCTAAATAAGTGTTGTATTTTCATCATTTCACTTGCAATAATTTCACCTTTCAGCAAAGGAAAAGGACAAAACCTGTTTTCCTTTTCTTGATTGTAGAAATGGGAAAGCTTTGTTTGAAAAGATTTAACATGCATTTACATTTCATATGTAAACAACCAAGTTGCAATAGCACCTATAACAACATCACGAAATCTGTCTTCCACTTTTCATTAGAGATATTTGTAACAAAGTCCATGCTAAGCTAGCGAATTCATTGGGTTGTTGTGTTACTTAATAGGAGATTCCTGTGGTTAACAGCCCTAGCTCATAGAAAGGTTGAGTATTGACTTGGTGTATTATTGATTTGATGGAATTTTATGCATCTTTGTGCAAACTTTCCTGTTTATAGTTTATGGTTGGGATATTAAAAAAAATAATTTAAAAAATTCTCAGTCAAAGATCGAGCTACATCAGTTGTTGCACTTGCCATCTTGTTCCAAGCCTACCCAACACTCAACACATCTCTTTATAGCATTGAATAAATACTGACCAGAGATTCTTGAATTGAGTGTATTGATGTATAACCATAAGCGTAATCTTCGTTTACTTGAAACTTTTTATAATGAGACAGTTTCAATAATTTATATAGATATATTTTTAATATATTTGCATTTTTATTTGTATATATATACTGTGGGCACACCTGATTTCTGTAGGTGTCGGCGGGCCGCATAAAACACTCCGGCGGGCCGCATGTGGCCCGCGGGCTGTAATTTGCCCACCCCTGAGATAGATAAAAAAAAAACAGTGAACAATTTGACCTGGCAGCAAGCTTAATCAAGCACGATTTTAATCGTACTAGCGATGACCCGTCAAAAGGTGGCATCTAAACTTGTAACATTTAAGATGAAGAGAAATACCTCTTGTCTGGTCGTGTGGTATGCGCCCTGGATTGTCGTTTCATAGTCACGGTGGCCCCTGGTTCAAGCCCTGTCCACTGTCCTACAGAAGGTTTGGACTGTAATTATCTTCTAATGGGTGAGGAACATCCGAAACACTAACAACAATAAACTTACGATCATTTAATTAGTCAGTGGCAATGAGTGAAAATTTTTTTTTTTAAAGATTGATTAATGTGCTTCCTTAAAATAGCTAGTAAGACGGGGTTTTGTATGGTATTTACACTGAACTATTGACAACGTCTGACAGGGGAACTTTTTTTTAATGGTGAGCTTTTCTAAAATTCTTTTCTTGGGGGGGGGGGGGGAGGGAGGGGCGGAATCAGTTCGAAACACGTTTTGATAAAGTGGCAGCAGTCAATTACGGGGCTAACGTTGAATAATTCACCGAGACTCACATCATAGCACATATTGAGAACAATGCATCACTGTACACTTTGAGAACCTTGCAATAAAAAGATATTTGGCGGACCCATCACAGTGCGGGTTGAGAACCTTGCACTCAAAAGATATTGAGCGGACCCATCACCGTACACTTTGAGAACCTTGCACTCAGAAGATATTGAGCGGACCCATCACCGTACACTGTGAGAACCTTGCACTCAGAAGTTATCTTACGTAGACGTACATTTCTTTCTAACCAGGTCAATGATAAAGCCTGAATATTATCTTACCGGGACCGGGACACTAGATTTCCTGCCTCGTTGATAACATTGAGATAAATACAATACCTACACACACACACACACACACACACAGACAAAACCATACGCACCATACGCACGCACACTACAAGGAGATAACAGTGTTGATGTATAACTTCACCGACTAACTGTTGACGACGTCACACAATACTTAGGCGTTTCAAATGTTTTGTACGTAGCCCCCCCCCCCCCCCAAAGCAAGTAACTTTCGCATCCAACTTCTATTGGACTCCAAACCTCAGTTCCAAGCAATTACTTAAGATTGCTTATTTGATGTTATCAATTCTTTAGATGTTAGGATACGTTAATACTTGTTCATTTTGCAAAAGCTTATAACAGCTTACTTGTTGTTTTTCTGGTAAAAAGTTTGTACACGTTATTTCTCCGACACCCAATCTTGAATCAAGCTGACATTTAGCAGGCATTTTTTTTCACCTGACAATGCAAGAATCAATATTAATCAATTAGTTAATAAAAATATTAATAATTAATGATTTTTGTTTGGTATCTCGGACAAGGGGAAAAAATTGTACTTGACTGAAGTGGAGGTATAAGCTGAATTAGTCCCCATTATAGGTCGCCGCTTCAAAGTAACTTTATACCAACAAGACATAACATTACAATCTTCCATTTTCATAAGCACCTCACTAGCAGAGTGGTTAGGATGTAGGCGTTGAGTACATAAATGCTAAGGCTGCTGGGCGTTGTCCTGTCCACAATATCACAAAGCTCGCATTACTTATGCCGCCCCGATAGATGGCGAGGTCTGAAAGGGTTAGTTACAATTTTACCAATTGAACGTTGTCGTTTTTCTTGGGCTGTCAGCAGACGATAATTATTTTCTTTTTTTTATCTTGTAAATAAAAATACTTGTTCGATCTACTCTCTAAAAAAAACAAACCCAGTTACTTCTGCGATAAACCCAATTTGTCAGTTATCCAAATCCTTGCATCATCTCTGACTCTGTTTTTTTCCCGCGAGTGCGTGAATAAGCAACGTCCTTTGAGAGTTGACTGCAAGACAATACTGTCTCCTGATTGGTCGAAAAGGTCAGGTCATCAATACTTTTCCGTTAGGCCTTTAAGCCGTCAACATCGGATGATCTGACCCAGTTATTGCTGGCGTAATCAGAAGTCAGCAGTGGTGTCTAGACTGACAGATAGATTGGTCGTGGCATGATAGTGATGAGATAGTGACCACGATGTCAACACCATCATGTGACCGTGGTGTGTGGTTTGTTTATGCGCATTCCTCGTCAAAGAAACAAGCTGGGCGAGCAACAGAAGGCGCCTTTCCAACTTTGTTTTCTCGCGGACTCGGGCTCCGGCCTCGCATGTAATGGGCAAACTCATTGCATTGGCTCAAGGAATCGTGACCCATGAACAAACAGATGTGATTAAATGATCATCTTGTTGATGGAGGCCTCCAGACAGAGGGATCGATGAAGTGCCAATCCTTCATCCTGGTCACGGGATAAAATCCTTTCCCGGGTCAAAGGTTCATAAAAAAGGATTTATCCCGAACCTTTTTGGGCATCTCAACGGGTCATCGCGGGGTGGCCTGATTGTCATTGGGATTCTGTTTTGGAGTTCCTCATTCGTGATGAGGTCTTTGTTAAACTAGAACTGTATATGTGCATAATGTGTTATCTTATTCCACGGCATCACAACGTTGCACATTCACCCATTCGTTTGAGGATTAGAGATATAAGGCTCCAAGTGAACTGGAGTGTGGCAGTAGGCCTATAGTGTGTTCGGTTTTAGTCGCAATACTGCAATCAAGTTTCTTACATAGATTTGGTAAATCACTGCGTCTGATTTAGAATCCGTAATAGACATCATATCTGCAAGACATAACAACGAAATCTAAAATGTAGAAATGTACATGCAACAAGAGTTGGGGGTTGCTAAATAACAAAAGCTGGTGAGAGAGAGAGAGAGAGACAGAAAAAAAAAGAGAGAAAGATATATAGGCCTAGACTATGTGTCATTATTGTGTCTTTGCGTTCCACCATCACCAAGTGCAGTCTAGCCCCGGATGTAGGTCACTCCACGCTAAACAATGTATCTAGTATGCAGCACGGCTGTAACGCGACCAACACACATCTCGTGCACAACTATGAAAACAAACTAAAAAATGCACATTGTAACGATATAAGAAAGGGGTGAAGAAGAGTGTGACCCATGACCTGCAGCAGGCGAGAGCGCGCATTACATAACTCCTACACCAGGTAAACAGTGGATTATTTCCCTCCCAGTGATTGCAACTATTTCAACCTAAATGCACACACACACACAAGGACAAGATGTCGGGCAGCCAAGAAGAACTAGGTCTGACCTTTCACCTCCGGTTAGTCTTGCATCTATTCCAGTACTTCTAACAACAACGTCAGTTAATGAATTAGGCCAGTGTTTCCCAAACCATAATTCTAGACCCTTCGGTAGTTCTAGGACCAGTCAGTTAGAAGTATTACCTACTCCTTTACAAAAGGAGGAGGGGGGGTCGGATTGTAAGCCTAGTTATATCTCCTTAAATGTTTAAATAAGAGAGAAAAAAAGGAGACTTGTAAGTATGACCTTTTGTTCAGTTTTTTTGCGAGAGACATGTGCAATAAGATTGACTCAAATCCATAACTTCAAGAAAACACAAACAATATCTCTCTGCTAACGCAATTCTTGAAGTTTTTCTCACGGCCGAATTTTTTTTTCCGATAGCCGCAGCATCGTTTTCATGATATCTTCTTCCAGGTCGAAGCAGGTCTTCAACGAATTCATTACATGCTACGCGCGCAACATAAGAGTGGACCTTCCACGCTCCAGCAGAGACCCCCCCCCCCCTTGCCCTTTTGACTTGAATCATAAGCATTCTTTTAAAATTTACATTTTTCTTTACATTGATATATGCGACAGGATAATGCATATCTGCAGCTTCTTTTGGGGTAACAAGTTTAACGTGCTGGCTAAATGTATAGGGATGTCATTATTACCAAGAAACACTAGTTTTAAGTATTTTGTGAAACTATCAACTATGTGAAACTACAGTTGACACTAAAACTGCTTTACCTTCACCTATCTCTAAGTCTGTTGAACCCATTGGGATCTGTCAACAAGATCTGTCAAGCGTCTTTCTCAAGTCCTCTCTTTCCTTTGCCTTGAATAGAATTTCATTCAATGACAGGCCTGTCCATTCTTTGATGTTGTCTTCCCATCGCTTCTTCTGTCTTCATCTTCTACTTTTTTTCTGGTACTGTTCCCTAAAGAAAGGCCTTTGAGAGCCGTGAGGACCTGGTGATATGGCCATAGAGTTTGAGTTTACGTTTTTTTTGACAGTGGTTAGCTGGTCATCGTGGGGTCCAATTGCGGTTTTATTTGTTGTTTACACCTCTGAAAACAGAAGTTTTTATTTTTAAATTTATTGTTTAATATGTCACTGCTATTTTAAAATGTATTACAAGGAACTCGAAGCGTCCGAATAGAGCTATTACTTGCGTGCATTTTGAGCATGCAGAAATTTTTTTCTTGCTGGCAAAGAAGGAAAGATGGCGTCCTTGGTTCTGAACCTCTGTGTTGACTACCCAATCAAACTACGTGTAAATAGATCATATATATGGGAGGCCCACCTCCAAACCTCAGATCACTCGAACAATGCTTTAGGACAAGTAGCTTGATGACGGCTCCCTCTCTCTCTCTCTCTCTCATTTCTCACCCACATATCAGGGAAGTGCTATTTTTTTCTGGCGTTGGAGCTTCGACTAAGCAGCCTTGTAGATTCCCACAATTGTATGATACATGTCACGAATCTAGAACTTTTAGAATGTGATGCTCGCTTGATAACTACATTAATAATTGATCTACAGAATATGATTTTATGGTATATGCCATGAATACATGCCTAGACTCATTTTAAGTTACATCAACTATGATTATGTTGAAAGGGTCTCCAAGTGTATTTCTTGATTACGTGTTAATGTAGTATCAACCGTACGGAACCCATTGGAAATGGGCATTTTTCAACGGTCATTTTTTCACATTTAGATATTTAACTGGTGGAGAGTATTATGGTTTGCTAGAGAATATAGGGATTCATTTGTGAAGATGTCTTTTTAGCGGCTCCCGAAAGGGGAAAAGACACTATTAGTTTTGTGTGACCCGTCTGTCCGTCCGTCCGGTTTAGATTTCAGAAACTAGAAGAGATAATGAAAATTGGACATCATGATATTTTAGATCATTCAATGTTCTGATGAGAAAATTGTTGTCTATGCAAGAGCTAACGAACTATCTTAGAAACCAGAAACCTTAATTTATATTGCATGTTACGTCTCTTCATATCAGAGAGTTGCAGAGGTACTTTTGTGAAGATTTCTTTTTAAAGTTTCGTTCCGATTAAAGATTTTCTGATAGGGAGAGAACAAACTGTAATAATAAATGGCTCTAAATCAACACCAATAACAGTAAACTCAGGTGTACCTCAAGGAACAGTCTTGGGTCCACTACTATTTTTAATTTACATAAATGATTTACCAAATTGCATTAGTTCAGGAACAAAAGTCAGATTATTTGCAGACGATTGCATAATATATAGAACAATAAAAACAAAACAAGACACAGATATTTTACAAAGAGAATTAGATGAATTACAGAAATGGGAATCAAATTGGAGCATGTCTTTCCACCCAGAAAAATGTCAGTTGTTAAGAGTAACAAAAAAAATTAAACAAATTAATTCCACTTATCTTATTCATGGCAAACCAGTAACACAGACTAAAAATTCAAAATACCTAGGTGTTATAATAAATGAAAAACTGTCATGGAATCCACATATTGATGAAACTATAAAAAAAATCCAACAAAGCATTAGGGTTTATTAAAAGAAATTTTTATAAATCAAATAAGAACATAAAACTAAAATGTTATTTAACCTTGGTTAGGCCAATAATAGAATATGCATCCACCGTGTGGGACCCCTCAACTCAAGAAAACATTAAGAAACTGGAACAAACACAAAATAGAGCAGTGAGATTCATAACAAACGAATATTCACATTTGACTAGGGTAACACTATTAGTAAAATCACTAAATTTAGAAAGCCTTCAGGACAGAAGACTCAAAAGTAAAGTAGCAATTATACATAAAACACTGAACCATAATCTTCAAATACAAAATTTAATAAAATACTCTGAAAGACACAAAAATAAAGGCACATTCCTCGTCCCATATGCTAGGACAAATTTGTACAAATACTCCTTCTTCCCTAGTGCTATTAGAGCATGGAATGGGTTGCCTGAGCTAGCCAGAAAAAACAGTGACTTGGCAGAATTTAAGTCATTGGTTAATATGCATGACTAAATGCATGACGCGTAGGACGTAATCATCTTCTTTTTTGAAGTAACGTCTGTATTATATAAGATAAGATAAGATTTTCCTATAAATTTGATAGTTGATGTATATCGCTGTTTATGATCCGCTGGCTAGACAAGATCTCGTATGAGGAACTGTGGCAAAGAACAAAGCAGCAGCCCGTTGAAGTAGATATCCTTCAGAGACGCTGGAGATGGATAGGCCACACCCTTCACAAGCCTGCATCCAACATAGCAAGGCAAACCCTAACCTGGAACCCCCAAGGAAAGGGGAAAAGGGGGACGGCCCAGGAATACATGGCGCCGCGATTGGGAAGCAGATGCCAAGCAGATTGGCAAGACGTGGAGACGGAGAGACTCGCCCAGAACTGAGACGCCTGGAGGAAGCTGGCTGGTGGCCTATGGCTCAGAAGGGACCACAGGCATAGATGAGTGACTGGGAGAACTCTACTTTGACGTTATTGTTCTCTTTAAGTATGATATGTGATTTTAAAATGTATACTTGTTATATATATATATATATATATATAATTAATATGTCTAATTCTCTTCATGGCTCAAGAGTTTGGACACGCAAGAAGTATAGGAAAGATCACTCTTTTATTTCTGCTAGTCGTACGGACTAGAGTTACCCTACAAAACAAAAGAGGGTCGGAGAACAAGTAGTATTCACCCGTCACAAAATAGCAGGGCCGGACTTAACCGTTGTGACCAAGAAGTCATGGAAAGATCACTCATTTTATTTCTACCCATAATGCATAATGCCGTTGTTTTTTTTTAATCGCGCATAGGATTGGCGTTTTTAATTTTTGAATGACACCCCACTGACAATTTTTTTTTCTATACATTTCAGATTTTTGTTGAGTTTTCAACAGATTTTAATAATTTCCAAAGGTTTCCAGGACTTTTTCGTATATTTTACAATTTGAGGAGATTTCAAGGTAAATCAGGAAGCTGCGAGAATTCTGTTATAAGTATAAAATGGTTTAATTTAATAATTTACACCTAGAATTAGTGCGAGTCCTATGAAAGTGGGGGGCCCACTTCGGTCGCATTGGCCTAAGGCCGGCCTTGCAAAATAACGGCGTATGCTACGCCGTGGGTCGACTAGTATATATAATTATATATATTTCTCTTCAAATTTCAAAGCAGCACAAGTGTGAGAGCCTTTACAAAAGAACGAGCTATTAAAAACACACACCTAAACATTAAAAAACAAATACTTGAATTGTACTGTCTGCCAATTGGCACACTTTGCGTAAGAGGAGTTGGCTTGGTAGGAAAACGGACGGGTGCAATCTGTGTTAGCAGCGACTATAAATAGATCGTTCTAAAGTAAACACGGCTAACCTATATGAATCCACCCTGTGACTGGCATTGCTTTGAATGGAGGGAGTCGGCCTTGTCCTTGTCGTGACCCTGAGCCTCTTCATTCTGTTAGCCATGCGTCTCTTTTTGTCAAGCTATAAAAGAAGGCTTATGTAGGTACATGGGATTGTAAGTGGTAGTGTATATGTGTGTGTGTAAATGTGCTTACTTGCTGGTATATGCTTTAAATTAGTGTGTTTATTTACAATTTAAAAAAAAAGGGGGGGGGTATTCAACCTACTGGAAGTTAATAGAAATCCAAAACACAGCCATTTGAAATAGCACTACCTCGACACTCTCAAAAATGGATAGATCAATATTTAGCCTCGTAATCGCGGTGGCTGAGAGGTAAAGCGCTTGGCTTCCAAACCGCCGGTACCGGGTTCAAACCCTTTTGAAGACGAAGATTTTTAATTTCGGGATCTTTAGGGCGCCTCTGAGTCCATCCAGCTCTAATGGGTACCTGACATTAGTTGGGGAAAAAAAGGTAAAGACGGTTGGTCATTGTGCTGGCCACATGACACCCTCTTAACCCGTAGGCCACAGAAACAGATGAACTTAACATCATCTGCCCTGTAGACCGTATGGTCTGAAAGAAACTTCACCAGCCTTATAATAGGCCTTGACCTATTTTCAACCAATGTAAAGACCACAGATTGTGACGTTGCAGGTTCAGACTTTCTCTGACCATTCTCTGACCATCGGGCTAGCACTGGCACACATAAAAAAAAATCGTACATCTAATCGTCATAGATGTGACTCCATGGACTCTACCTTTGTCTTTTAACACAATCAGTGTTAATACTCGGTCGTTGGCTTGCATCTCCAAACAGCTAGCACAACTGAACCGATGTAGGCGTATTCAATCCTCTATGAGGAATTAAACGAAAATAACCCCCCTGTCTGTGTCACGTCTTTCTTTTCTCTCATGGTTACATCAAAACACACACACTCCATAAAAATCCTATACATTCTGACATATCATCGTTTCTGTGGAACAAGAGCCATCCTAAAGCCTCTACGAAACACACTGATAAAGTAAGGAAACATAATTTGTGATTTGAACACAAAATAGGAGATTGGCAACAAGATATTGGTCTAAACTGCCCACAGGTTGTGACGTTGTATGTCAGTGTTCGGGCCTGCTATAACGATTGGTCTCGAGCCGACTCGGTTGTTTAAAAAAAAAAAAGAAAGAAAAAAAAGGCTGGTGTGTGAGAAATACTTTTCCTGTCTGATAAAATCGTGCAGACGTCAATGAAACTCATGAACACTATTTTCTTTTGTTTCTTTCGACTTTTCATAGCCAACATTTTTACTAATCCAATTCAATTGCATATATTATGTTTGAGAAAAGTAGTCAAGCTGTGTTCCGCGGAACTCAAGTGTTCCGCGAGGCCTGACTAGGAGTTTAACGAACTACTTGAATAATTAACTAGTAAGCCACTACGTGAATTAAGCTCCCTAAACAAAAAAGTAAGCAAAGTGTTCCGCTAAATACTCAAAACGTGCGAAGTATTCCATTAACTCTTTCTCTCCGTAATTATTTTTCCACGTTTCGATGGAATTCTTCGATTTGCTCATGACTATTTCACTCCCCTGTTATGATTGAGCTTCAATAGTTTTGTTGTTTGTTATCAGAAAATGTTGTATTTGGTATAGAATTTAAGGGAACTGCATGCTCTTTTTATATAAGAAGACAAAGTCAAGTTTATAAAGTTAAACATTAATTTAATTCATTGAGTTCAAATAAACGATGGTATCGTCGATTAGGAGAGAAAGAGTTAAGGAAAAAGTTTGGGAAACACTGAAGTAGCCTATGCTATTTGTTTTATAGAGGCCTATACATACAAGAAGATCTCAAAATGTGATATTCTATGCCACATATTGACAGCGTTTTATTTGGATACATGGGAGACTCTTAAGTACTTCAGCACTACAGCAATCTTTCTTGCCGAATTCTTGTTCCACTGAGACACACAGGGCTGCATTTTCCATAGTTCAGGACTGCAACTTGCAAATGGCTTCACCCTTCATGCAGCCATCCTATTTTTGGTATCAAAGCTTGGAGTGGGTAAGGGGCGCCAGAAAAAAAGTTTTTTCAGGGCCTTTACTTACTAAACTCCGGCACTGCATCTATGATATTTTAACTTTCAATAGTTTGAAAATTCTCAGAACCAGACTAGTTGATACCCGCGCTTCACTAGGATGGGAAAGTTGTTAGAGAGATCTTATTTTGTCTGAGTGATAGTCTCAAAGTGTACACGTTTATTATGGTTGGAACGATTTTTTTTTTTCAATTTCTCCAAAGTAGCTTTCACAAATTTTAAATCCCCCACAAAATAGTGAGGCCCATTAATTGTATTAGCTATTAAGGATCATGTTTCTCTTTAAAACGTTATACAATATTAAATATTGGTGAATATAACAATATTTTTTAATTTTCCTTCTAAACTTTGGTCTGACTTTAATGAGGAAAACAAATGTTTAGGTAAGACTTTGATGACGATGTAATGTGTAAAAAAAAAGGGGGGGGGATCCTGCTGCTTTTTTTTTTTTTTTTGGTCAAGTGAAATGAAAACATATTTATACAACATTTACACAAAGAAACATTTTAATTAGAAAACAGGTCGTTGGGTAACAACTCAGCTTAAGTGACTAATTTGGTAGCATGTGTTTGCTGATGTTTTGTCCTTCGCAGTGATTGAGAAATTTGTTCTTAGTGAAACATGTAGAAACCATAACTTGACACTCCCGTCACAAAATAAACCACCACAAACCCAAACATCTCTGAAAGGCACATCAAAACAAGAGTCACCGAATGATTATGTATTGTTATAGTTATTTTTATTATTATTATTATTATTATTGCTTGTTGCTATTTTCAGAGTTTTACTAAACTTTATTTGAAAAAAAAAGATTTCCTTTGAAATAAACAACATTAACAATATACATAAAAGCTTTTTTAAATTTTCTCTCTCTCTCTCTCTCTCTTTCTCTCTCTTGAAATGGTCCCCCATACCCCTTACGAAAATTCCAATTCCCCACTCTAAAATTCTGGATACGCCCTTGCAACGTAGACTTAGCCTCCAACCCGATGCATCACTATTTTATTTGAATGGCAGACGTTACGTAAACAAAACAACAATGACACGTTGTCACGTGATTCAAGGTTTGACAGAGCATGAAAACTCCCTTTATTAAGGCTGATTGATTAGATCTCGTGACACGAACGAATAACGCCGGGGAAAGGTCCGTTAGGCCCAGTGTAAAATTTTACTGCGAAGTCCTACTCTTCGCACTCCAAACAGTTATCTGTCACTCTATTGGATCGAGACCACGAGTCATAGCAGGTCTTGACACTGATCTGCAACGTCGCTACCTGTTGGCAGTTTAAACCAATAGCTCGTTGCCACGTCACAGGTCTATTCGACGTGACAACGAGGTATTGGTCTCCCCACAGGTTGTGACATCGCAGGTCAGTGTTGAGGCCTACTATAACCAAAGCTTCCTATGCATGCTGTTTAACAAATGTTGGTATAACGATCTAATCAATAGTAATAGTTGCTATTGTAAAAAAAAAAAAAAAAAGAATAGGGGCCTCACAAGTATCCACTAAATTGGACCCCTCAATTCGTAAGGCTGGCCCTGACTATAACGATTGGTTTCGGTTGGATACTAAGCTTTTTTTTTTCCCAAATGCCCATACACTTATTATTCATCTGTATTCTCAAAGGAACCGTACTAAGAACCGTTTTACTGTCAAAAGAGTTGATTCGAACTTCCAAAGACTCTTTGAATTCTAAGCTTGTAAGTCTGATTAAACAAACCGCTCTATCTGGAAGAGGTCCAAGCAAATATTCAAATTAAACACTGCTATTTCCAATGGGTCAGGCCTGCGGATATATGGCCTATATCCTGTCCTGTGATCATTGTAATATACGTGGCCGAAGTCCGAGCAGACCGCGAACCCACACCATTTTTCTATAGATTACCAAGCTAACTGTGCAGGACTCGCCATTGTTGATACGGTCACTTGGGGAACAGCGCCTGGATTTCTGAAATGATCTAGGGAGCTTTCTTAAACTCCGCACTGTGCAATGGGAATGCTTTCGCACTCCCTTTAGACCAGGGGTCTCAAACACGTGGCCCGCGGGCCACAAGTGGCCCGCGAAACAATTTTGTGTGGCCCGCGGCCACGTCCGCGAATTTAAAAAAAAATAGATAAAATTTACAATGACCACATATAAGCCGTGAAATGATTTACAACTGCACAAATCAGTAAATGAGATTTCCGCCCACTGCAAGCGAAGATTCTGTGAAGGCAAGCTTTGTTAGCGAGATGATAGCAAAGGCATCACGACCATTCACTGAAGGCCAGTTTGTAAAAGAGTGTATGCTACAGGCGTGTGAAATTATCTGCCTCAGGAAAAAGAAATTGTTCGAAGGCATAAGTTTGTCTGCGATCACAGTTGCAAGCAGGATCTCCGAGTTAGCGACAAATGTTCAACAGCAACTGATTGCCACTGCAAAAGACCATTACACTGGACGAGTCTACTGGTGTAACAGACACCGCATACTGTGCCGTATTCATTCGTGGGGTCGACGAAAACTTGAAACATTGTTGAAGAGCTATTGGACTTACTACGACGCGACGCAAGAACTGGAAGCTTGTATTGACAGGTGTGTGGGCTACCGTGGGAAAAAAAACTTGTTTCATTGGCTACGGACGGTGCACCAGCAATGTGTTTAGAGAAGGTTGGTGTTGTTGGATTAATGGTGGAGAAACGGTATCAGCTCAGCTTCGCGGGACATTTTGCAGCAATACACTGCATTCTGCACCAAGAAGCACTCTGTGGCAAAAGTCTACAAATGATGAACGTGATGGATGTTGATGTGAAGACGGTGAACTTCATACGTGCACGGGGTCTCAACCACAGACGGTTTGTGTCATTTCTAGCTGATTTAGAAACGGAATACGGAGAGTTGCTTTATCATACGGAAGTCAGATGGTTGAGTCGCGGGAAAGTGCTGCAGAGATTTTTTTAACTGAGACGGGAAATAGCATTGTTCATGGCAATGAAAGACGGAGACATACCTCAACTCAGTCACCCAATGTTTTGTCGGATCTTGCTTTTCTTACTGACATCACACAACATCTCAATGCACTCAATTCACAACTACAGGGCACAAAGCAGCTGATTACCGTGATGTTTGACCGCATCAAATCATTCAGATGCAAGCTGACTTTGTGGGCCACTCGGCTGGCAGATGGAAACCTGGCTCATTTGTCTTTTCTACAGAGCATAACCGTTGAACCACAGCGCCTGAAAGACTACGTAGACATCCTCTCCAGACAACTGGAAGATTTTGAACACCGCTTTCAGCTATTCACTGCTCTCGAGCCACAGTTTTTCCTTGTTGCATTCCGTTCCCAGTTGAAGTGAAAAACGTTCCAGAGGAAGTCCAGATGGAACTACTGGACCTGCAGTGTGACACTGTTCTGAAGCAAAAATACGCTGATGTTGGTGTTCCAGATTTCTACCAGTTTCTTCCCAGAGAGAAGTTTCCAAACTTATTCTGCACAGCTGCTAGAATTCTAGCGATGTTCGGGAGTACGTACGTTTACGAACTTTGTTTTTTTCCAGAATGATCAACAAAACAGCCTTACGATCAAGACTGACTGATAAGCATCTGAGAGCAACCTTGCGGCTCGCCACTACACGCGACTTCAGGCCTAACGTCGATGGTCTGGTCTCTGCCAAACGCTCTCAGCTGAGTGGACAGAAACATGAGTGACGAGCCATCTGCAAAAGGCCAGAAATTATAGTTGTTGTTTTTTGGGGAACTACAGTTTCTGCTTTTTAATAAGTGACAGAGACAACGTCAACTTATTTTAGTAAACTAAACTGCCTCTGCATGTAATAAAAAACTACACTAAATGTAATCAATAATTACAAAAACTTTATTTTAGCATTTAACTGCAGTGACAGTAGTGTTCGTAAAATTTAATGAAAAAACATTCTCTTTTGTGGTGCGGCCCGCTGAGTGGTTGTCACTTTCCACAGTGGCCCACATGCTGAAATGAGTTTGAGACCCCTGCTTTAGACACTCTCACAGGAATTTCGTTTTACAACCCGTTTATCCTAATCGTTTCCAGCGAGTGCCACCTTAAGGCAGGGTACTGTACCCGAGCGTATTGAGAACCTGACCAGCCCTTGGAACTGCCCATTTGGGGCTTTTTTTTTTCAGTTGGAGAGGAGGAGGGAGAGGGGCATAGAACGTGGGCAGGAGGTTTCCAGATAATATCGCATCATAAGCCGGTTATGGCCCGTAGACCGTAGGTTTGACATACGTTCTTGCTCGAGGCCATCCCTGAATCATGCAGACATGGGGTGGGGGAATTCTATCAAATGTAAATGGTTCAGTCTGGTCTTGCAGTGCTAGATGTATCTACAAGCTAAGGGCCCTTTCTTGACGGGGGCCCCCGAACAATTGCTCTTGAGATATTTTCAATAATGATTAAAGAAAGAGTAAAGGAAACGTGTCTTACTTTGATTACATGGGACCATATAGCTCAAAAAGTTTTGGTCCTATATCCGGTCCTGTCATCATTGTAATATTGTTTCCCTATGGATGTTTATTTTTTATTATTGTTGCAGAGCTTATATCAACTCACTCTGTCTGTTTGTCTGTTTGTTTGTGTGGTGAAACGTTTTTACACGTTATTACCAATCTCGGAGCAAGTTGAAATTCTGCACAATTATTTCTTGCACCTGACAAAGCAAGAATCAATTTTAATAAATAACCAATTAATTAGTTTGTTACGTATTAAACAAGGGAAAGACATTGTACTTGACAGATGTGGTGGTGTACGTTGAATTAGTCCCCTTTATACTTAGTGTAATTAAATGTTTGAAACTAACAACAGATAACCCTAAAACCTTCTACTTTCAATAGCATTTCGCTGGCACGGTGGTTAGTGTGTCAGCTTGAGTAGGTCTTAAGCCCATGAGTTCGAATTGAAGTCGTTTACTTTTATAAAAAAATATATAATGCATTTAAATAAGCGACCACGGCAGCAGTCTCACAGATACCCCCCTTCTCCATCCCCCCCCCCCTCTCCTTTCCCAACTGGTCCAGACGTGATTTAACCCCAGCGCATCAAGCAAGCTAAAAGCATGAAATCATGCTAAGTAAAAAACATGTTTCTAATCGCACAGATTTAATGTTATTAGTGTTGATCGAAGTCATAAATACAATTACTTTGTTGTTTTTTTTAACCCTTAACACGCGTGTGGTAGTTAAGCCTCTAAACAACACAATTGTAATTCCATTTTGTATGCCCTCACTGTAAAACAGCGCAGCATTTTAAGGGTTAAGTATTTTTTTTTATTTATTGTTCTTGTTATTATTATAGGACACATGTGTTAACGCCGCCTAATTAATGATATCAACTAAGTGTACTTCTCAAGGATAAATAAGGACTAGTATTCGATACACACGACTTTACATGCACTAGAAATAGCTACACGATTACCGCTAGACCGATATCCGGGCTTCTCGTCACGTGTTGTTATTGACACCGCAAACTTTCGCGCGCATTTCCGAATACTAGGTGTGTGTGGTGGACTCTGGGCTGCTCTGTCGGTGTGTGTGTGCGTGTCAATGTCGGCTAGTCCTTTGCTTGTAACGGGGAAATTGTGTGAGTATTAAGGAAGAATAAATTGCTAGATCGAGATATGTTAGTTGTAATTTTAAAATCGGTACAGTATATGGTTGAATAAGGAGGGGGGAAATGCTGATTTGGGTAGACAAGGTCAAGGTCTTCCGCTAGGAGTCGCAACAACAAGCTTTTTTTTTTTTCACAAGTGCTGTCTAGTGCCGTGTTTATAGCTGAAATCTTGCAGTGAACTTGGACAAGGTTGAAAAACATGGCGCCTAGTGTACTTGATTTTGTCACTGTATCTAAGTAGGCCTTAACTAGTCAGGAATAGAGCGAGGCAAGGCTTGATGTGCACCATGAAAATATAAAGGAGCTGATCAGGGAGGGGGGTACTTCACTTCCAAACACACAACGTATGACAAGTGTTTGATTTATTTGGCTCAAAATGTGAACCTTTTTTTTTTTTCAATTTGGCATGTAGGCCTACTGTGATAGATTAGTGAAGTCATAGACAACGGATAGTGTATTAGGGTCTAACCCAAACAAATTGTGACATGAAGATCTGGAAGGCTGGCCAAGTTGAGCTCATCCACTGTTTGAGCTCCACTAGCTAACAAGTGTGTCAGCACAACGACCATTGTCTTTCTGCTCCAGGGCAGACTTCAAGGCTGTGCCTCGTGGACAATCGATGAAACCTCCGTCAAATACAAACTCTTTGATGATTACAGACTTGACCGAGGTTCAACAGGCAAAACTTCTGTCGGAAATAATCCCTTAGCCATGCAAGATCTATTTTGGTGCAAGCATTATTTTCGCTTAATGTCAAATGTAAAGCGATATACAGTTGGCTACAATAAAATAATAATTTTTGTTCAAATAATGGATAAAAAAGAATTATCATGAATCTTTTGTCTGAGACTTTTCAAAAAGATGTGGTCACCCACAAGTTTTCTTTTTCATCCCCACCCCAAACTGGCCCGAAATCATGTAAAATGTTCGTATTGAAACACTATCACTTAAACAGCCATAGTATTTTTAAAACAATAAAAACGCAATGTCCATTTATCCTATAGTTTAAATTTCTATTTCAAATTGCTCTCGTTTTCTTTAGGCCCCCCCCCCCCCCCCCCCCGTCCAAGAAGGAAACTCGAACTTGATGCCACAAACTTAGTCAACGCTTAATTTTTGTTTCTGTGGATTCGTCTTATGCAAATCAACCAATAAATGAAACAAAAATCAAAACGTATAATTAAACAAGCAAAATATGCAAATGCTTTTTTTAAAAAAAGGCTATTATAAGGGGAAGAACTTCACAATTCCACCTGTATTTCTCAATAATGTAGGATTTATTTCCCTTTTTTATATCAACAAAATATAATTAATAATTAATTTACTAATTGGTAGATGTTTTAATGATTCGCGTTTTGTTAGGTACAATAAATTAAATTATTGTTAAAAGTTCCAACTTGATCCGGGAATGAGTATGGGAGGAATGACGTGTACAATTATCTAAGGGGATTGTGACGATACGAAACTTGCATACAAAAATTCATTTGAGTTGTTCCCAGCCAACCGTGAGAAACTTTAAATTTTAATTTAATCATTATTTTCCTGTCCACCCATAACTGAATTCTTGTAGGATTTATCTCCCCTCGTACTGTTTCTCACGGGACGAATCTCGTCGTAAAACATTAACTGGCTTCTCTAGGGCTAACTTTTAATTTTTGACCGCTGGACAGCTGACCAGCACACAGTGGTCGCGGCATCCTTAATAACTTTTCACGCCCATTCCCCCTTTCTACCCCCCCCCCCGCGTAGGATACGCACCGCTCTAAGAATAGCGTTGCACTCGGACTGGACAAATGCATATTCGCCTTAGTCCCTACTCTCACGGTACGGGCCATAAATCGGACATGACGCCTGACAATTCCGGTACATCGATACCTGTGAGAAAATCACATACTTTCTTCCCCACCCGTTAAACGAAATGCCCCAACTATATATAGAGAGAGACCAAAGCATTCCAAGTTAGGCCCGCTAGGATTCATATAGTCTCCTCTATTAGGAAGTTTAGTTGTGAGGTTTCATTAGGGACAAACGGGTAAGTGTAAACATTTTACTATACTTATTTTATCTTATAGGAATGTGTGAGTACACATTAGTACACAACCACGTTCCCCGTCATTACACTATGACATTATTGTGTATGTAAATTGTGCTATTCTATGTCAATGCTATATCTTCATATAGCATTATTAATGCCGCTATGATTGTCCAAGTTTGAGGCCATAGTTATTATATTTGATGTGTTATGTTTCATCCATTCCTGTATCTTAGTGATTGATGTAAACAATAACCTTTCGTGAATCTAAGTACTGTCTATGAGCTTAGATCACAGTGCTCTAAACTTACAGAGCCCATGTGGAATTAATTATTTCACTTTTCTATTATATCCCTCATACATATTATTATGTCTCACACACTTGTGAACTTATAATTCCCTTAGATGAGTTTATTTTTGATTAATTACGTCAAACCCTTATCATTGTATCTCGATCCCTAGTATTTTATTTTCATCTTATCCTTTAGTATATAATATGCTCATTCCCCATTGTACTATAACTGATTGCTTATCGTCGTAATCAAATTTAATGGATGAATCTTGACTAGTATCATCCTACATTGTATGATGACACATTTATTGTGGTTATCTTTCTTGTATCTTTTCTTTTGTTATTGAGTTATACGCATGCTTTAAGATTTTATACTTAATTGTCTTAAATGCCTTATTGGGATTGATACCAATGCCTACATCTGATTGATTGCAAGGCATATGGGAATCCCTGCTCAATGCTTTAGGAGGTTCCTAATTGTCTGTCTTATCCCCAGCCTGGTTGCTACCCCTGGTTGCTACCCCCTGATTGCTACGCACGATTGCTACACCCCGATTGCTACAACCACCAGATCTCCACCCAAAGCTGTAACCGGGGCAGACCACACCAGATACACCCCCCCCCCCCCAATTATATACCTGTTAGCAAGAAGGCATTGCCTACTGTCCCTTGGCCTTAACATATTGACCAGTGTCCACAGTGCCTTATACTGCCCAGTATCATCTGCCCAGTACCCGGCCCAAACTGTCCACTGCCCTATAGCTATTGCCTAATGCCGACAGATTAGAGCAACCTTCGCTGCAGAAGACAAACTGGTGTTGAGTTAGCACGGCTCTCTACGAGCTAGAGACCACAGCTGAGAGATCACCCCACTACAACTTAGTCTGCAGCACCAACCCTCTCTACTGCTAAACAGGCAGCGGCCTCACCCTAGAGCCAGCTTGCCTACAGCATAGAGACTATCCCGAGCCGACGTCCTAAGACAGAGCCGGATGAATCATCCTTCTGAGTGCTAGTCCTTCGACCGCCAGAAGACGACCCACAACCCACGGGCTAGCAGCAAAGAGTATAAGTACCCAAGGCATAGGAACACTCTTCTTCTCTTCCAATCACTCACCAATTAGCAATCCATGATGAGCAGTCATATTAAATATTAGCACCTTCATTTCATTTCTTAATTATAAATTTATTTGATCATTTATCTTTTGTAAACTTTCATTTATTAAATTATTTTAATTATAAACTTATAATATTGGTCTGTTCTTACTGTTAGTTGCGGTGTGCCTGTACAAAATCTTATATGTGAGCGGGATAAAATTAATAAATCTCCCCTAGACTTAAATAAACTAGCCAACTATTGACTAATTAAACATCTCGTCACATATTAATGGGGTCTTGTCACGGGATCTGTAACTAGAATCCTATATCAGACAGGCACAGGCATACAGCAGTAGAACTTTCCAAAAAAGCTAATATATTTTTTTTATTTTTCTCAAAGTAACGGATTGCAAACTGAGTGAAGAGTGTTACTAGAGTCTTTATTTGTCTATTTTATTTTAGACTTAATCACATATTAACTTATTTTAATATTATTATTTGTGGTTATTTTAAGTAGCATCACTGTGCTTAATATTATATTATTATTACGGGCAACGTGGTTGTTTCATACGGGCTTCTCATAACGCTCTTAAGTCGATAATATCCCTCTTTTTAGTCTTAATAGTCTCCCATTTTATTTATCTCATACATAAATAATGGCCAGCAATACAAGGTCCAAAACTGACTCTGACAGAAAACTCAGAATACAAGAGTTGACAGAGACAGCAGCATTGTTAGAGTTAGAGGGACCAAGCCGCTCTGACTACATCCGACAAAAGTTGGATGAATGGGAGAGACGAGAATTCGAGTTAGCAATAGAGAGGGAGAAAAACGAAAGTGATAAACTCAAAAATGAGCACGAGCTAGCATTAGAAAAAGAAAAACTCGAACACGAGAGACTCAAAAATGAGCACGAGTTAGCCATGGAGCGGGAGAGACAGGCAACTGAGAGAGCTAAAATAGCTCAAGAGAATGAGACGGCTCGCACAGTCGCTGATTCTCAGCCCGCTAGCCCAGCTTCCAGCCAAGGGTCCTCAAGTAGCTCACCCAACATCCCCTTCGAGCCCTTAGATGAGAAGAGCGAAAGTGTTGAAGTTTATTTAACACGATTCGAAGAGGTGGCACGCTATTATAGCTTGCCCAAGGAAGGTGGTGTTTTAGACTAGCTCAATGCCTTAGAGGCAAAGCTTACGAGGCTTACACAAAGCTCCCCTCATACCAACGGGAGGACTTTGAAGCCCTAAAAGAGGCACTATTGGTTCAATTTGAGCTAACCTCTGAATCATACCACAAGAAATTTCGAGGGTCCCGCCTTGAGCGCAAAGAAACTTATGTCAATCTTTGCGACAGGCTGGACAAATACCTCGGGAAATGGCTAGCCCTAAGCAAAATGCCCGAAACGTTTGAAGGTCTTAGAAACCTTATTCTGGCTGAGCAGCTTCGAGACTGCTTAACGCAGGAAACTCGAATATATGTCAATGAGCAACAGGTGATTGACCCTTGTGACATTGCAACTGCCGCTGACCGATACATAGCTGCCAGACGAGACCAGAAAGCTAAAACACCCCGTAACAGAACCACAAACTAGCGAAACCTCCCCTGCCCAACCCACACCTCACAACAAAAATCAACCCAACCAGGTACGTGTCCCCATCTCAGCACCCGTCCAACCAGTCAAACCGCCCTCCCCATCAATCACGCCATAATGGTTCCTACCACCCCTCTCACCGTGACTCACATAACACGCGTGACGACAGGAGGACACGACAACAACAGACCCCACACGTCATATCGGCCCTGACCACCGTCCGACGGCCCAAGACTGGTAACCTCGTAGACACAGAAACCCCTTGTATACCTCCTCACCCCTCTACATCACCCCCAGGTGTAGAGCAGGCCCTTATAAACGGCGTGAGAACTTATATAATATTTGACAGCGCCTGTACTTTTAGTGCTATAGTTAGTAAAACGCTGATCGATTCAGCAGATCTCACCGGTGAAACGGTAGAGATCCAAACCGTCGACAAAACTACACCTCCAATGATCTTGCCCATAGCGAAGGTTCATGTAGAATGTCGATACGTGCACGGGACCATAAACGCTGCTGTTATGGAGTCACCCGCGTACGACTTTATTCTTGGCTCCCAATACGTACCATTGGGAAATGTCAAGAAGCCATATTTTTCCCTGCCAGTCGGTAGAACGACTAGACAGAAGGATGGGCCAAATCAGTCAACCACTGGACGCCATCACTTAAAACCTCAGTTCAACCGAACTAAGGGAATTAAACCCCTAATTCCTGACATTGACAGTGTCAGAAGGCGTTGGCGTGGTCAACAATCTTGGCCCCCACGTATAAATATGATACCTGCATGGAATCACGAAAGTGGTAGTAACCACCGATTCCCGCTCAGTCCATCATATTGCAACTCTGCCCCATCGCCCTCACCGCCTCAGGTAGGACGCACAGGTACCCAAACAAACCTGACCTCAACCCCAGGTCACGTTATTTTCCACCCATACACAACAGTCCACGGTGGGATCGAAATTAGACTTTAAACGGATACCTGGACGCCAAATCTTCCTTACGACTCGTTCCTCGAAATCAGATTAATTTTTTTTCCCTTAGGACCATTAGACTGGACAACGACAAAGCTCAAATGAAACTTGTATGCAAGTACTAATAGTATTCTGCGAATACTTTTTAAGTGGGTGGGTATGTGACGATACGAAACTTGCATACAAAAATTCATTTGAGTTGTTCCCAGCCAACCGTGAGAAACTTTAAATTTTAATTTAATCATTATTTTCCTGTCCACCCATAACTGAATTCTTGTAGGATTTATCTCCCCTCGTACTGTTTCTCACGGGACGAATCTCGTCGTAAAACATTAATCTGGCTTCTCTAGGGCTAACTTTTAATTTTTGACCGCTGGACAGCTGACCAGCACACAGTGGTCGCGGCATCCTTAATAACTTTTCACGCCCATTCCCCCTTTCTACCCCCCCCCCCCGCGTAGGATACGCACCGCTCTAAGAATAGCGTTGCACTCGGACTGGACAAATGCATATTCGCCTTAGTCCCTACTCTCACGGTACGGGCCATAAATCGGACATGACGCCTGACAATTCCGGTACATCGATACCTGTGAGAAAATCACATACTTTCTTCCCCACCCGTTAAACGAAATGCCCCAACTATATATAGAGAGAGACCAAAGCATTCCAAGTTAGGCCCGCTAGGATTCATATAGTCTCCTCTATTAGGAAGTTTAGTTGTGAGGTTTCATTAGGGACAAACGGGTAAGTGTAAACATTTTACTATACTTATTTTATCTTATAGGAATGTGTGAGTACACATTAGTACACAACCACGTTCCCCGTCATTACACTATGACATTATTGTGTATGTACATTGTGCTATTCTATGTCAATGCTATATCTTCATATAGCATTATTAATGCCGCTATGATTGTCCAAGTTTGAGGCCATAGTTATTATATTTGATGTGTTATGTTTCATCCATTCCTGTATCTTAGTGATTGATGTAAACAATAACCTTTCGTGAATCTAAGTACTGTCTATGAGCTTAGATCACAGTGCTCTAAACTTACAGAGCCCATGTGGAATTAATTATTTCACTTTTCTATTATATCCCTCATACATATTATTATGTCTCACACACTTGTGAACTTATAATTCCTTAGATGAGTTTATTTTTGATTAATTACGTCAAACCCTTATCATTGTATCTCGATCCCTAGTATTTATTTTCATCTTATCCTTTAGATATAATATGCTCATTCCCCATTGTACTATAACTGATTGCTTATCGTCGTAATCAAATTTAATGGATGAATCTTGACTAGTATCATCCTACATTGTATGATGACACATTTATTGTGGTTATCTTTCTTGTATCTTTTCTTTTGTTATTGAGTTATACGCATGCTTTAAGATTTTATACTTAATTGTCTTAAATGCCTTATTGGGATTGATACCAATGCCTACATCTGATTGATTGCAAGGCATATGGGAATCCCTGCTCAATGCCCTTTAGGAGGTTCCTAATTGTCTGTCTTATCCCCAGCCTGGTTGCTACCCCTGGTTGCTACCCCCTGATTGCTACGCACGATTGCTACACCCGATTGCTACAACCACCAGATCTCCACCCAAAGCTGTAACCGGGGCAGACCACACCAGATACACCCCCCCCCCCCAATTATATACCTGTTAGCAAGAAGGCATTGCCTACTGTCCTTGGCCTTAACATATTGACCAGTGTCCACAGTGCCTTATACTGCCCAGTATCATCTGCCCAGTACCCGGCCCAAACTGTCCACTGCCCTATAGCTATTGCCTAATGCCGACAGATTAGAGCAACCTTCGCTGCAGAAGACAAACTGGTGTTGAGTTAGCACGGCTCTCTACGAGCTAGAGACCACAGCTGAGAGATCACCCCACTACAACTTAGTCTGCAGCACCAACCCTCTCTACTGCTAAACAGGCAGCGGCCTCACCCTAGAGCCAGCTTGCCTACAGCATAGAGACTATCCCGAGCCGACGTCCTAAGACAGAGCCGGATGAATCATCCTTCTGAGTGCTAGTCCTTCGACCGCCAGAAGACGACCCACAACCCACGGGCTAGCAGCAAAGAGTATAAGTACCCAAGGCATAGGAACACTCTTCTTCTCTTCCAATCACTCACCAATTAGCAATCCATGATGAGCAGTCATATTAAATATTAGCACCTTCATTTCATTTCTTAATTATAAATTTATTTGATCATTTATCTTTTGTAAACTTTCATTTATTAAATTATTTTAATTTATAAACTTATAATATTGGTCTGTTCTTACTGTTAGTTGCGGTGTGCCTGTACAAAATCTTATATGTGAGCGGGATAAAATTAATAAATCTCCCCTAGACTTAAATAAACTAGCCAACTATTGACTAATTAAACATCTCGTCACATATTAATGGGGTCTTGTCACGGGATCTGTAACTAGAATCCTATATCAGACAGGCACAGGCATACAGCAGTAGAACTTTCCAAAAAAGCTAATATATTTTTTTTATTTTTCTCAAAGTAACGGATTGCAAACTGAGTGAAGAGTGTTACTAGAGTCTTTATTTGTCTATTTTATTTTAGACTTAATCACATATTAACTTATTTTAATATTATTATTTGTGGTTATTTTAAGTAGCATCACTGTGCTTAATATTATATTATTATTACGGGCAACGTGGTTGTTTCATACGGGCTTCTCATAACGCTCTTAAGTCGATAATATCCCTCTTTTTAGTCTTAATAGTCTCCCATTTTATTTATCTCATACATAAATAATGGCCAGCAATACAAGGTCCAAAACTGACTCTGACAGAAAACTCAGAATACAAGAGTTGACAGAGACAGCAGCATTGTTAGAGTTAGAGGGACCAAGCCGCTCTGACTACATCCGACAAAAGTTGGATGAATGGGAGAGACGAGAATTCGAGTTAGCAATAGAGAGGGAGAAAAACGAAAGTGATAAACTCAAAAATGAGCACGAGCTAGCATTAGAAAAAGAAAAACTCGAACACGAGAGACTCAAAAATGAGCACGAGTTAGCCATGGAGCGGGAGAGACAGGCAACTGAGAGAGCTAAAATAGCTCAAGAGAATGAGACGGCTCGCACAGTCGCTGATTCTCAGCCCGCTAGCCCAGCTTCCAGCCAAGGGTCCTCAAGTAGCTCACCCAACATCCCCTTCGAGCCCTTAGATGAGAAGAGCGAAAGTGTTGAAGTTTATTTAACACGATTCGAAGAGGTGGCACGCTATTATAGCTTGCCCAAGGATAGGTGGTGTTTTAGACTAGCTCAATGCCTTAGAGGCAAAGCTTACGAGGCTTACACAAAGCTCCCCTCATACCAACGGGAGGACTTTGAAGCCCTAAAAGAGGCACTATTGGTTCAATTTGAGCTAACCTCTGAATCATACCACAAGAAATTTCGAGGGTCCCGCCTTGAGCGCAAAGAAACTTATGTCAATCTTTGCGACAGGCTGGACAAATACCTCGGGAAATGGCTAGCCCTAAGCAAAATGCCCGAAACGTTTGAAGGTCTTAGAAACCTTATTCTGGCTGAGCAGCTTCGAGACTGCTTAACGCAGGAAACTCGAATATATGTCAATGAGCAACAGGTGATTGACCCTTGTGACATTGCAACTGCCGCTGACCGATACATAGCTGCCAGACGAGACCAGAAAGCTAAAACACCCGTAACAGAACCACAAACTAGCGAAACCTCCCCTGCCCAACCCACACCTCACAACAAAAATCAACCCAACCAGGTACGTGTCCCATCTCAGCACCCGTCCAACCAGTCAAACCGCCCTCCCCATCAATCACGCCATAATGGTTCCTACCACCCCTCTCACCGTGACTCACATAACACGCGTGACGACAGGAGGACACGACAACAACAGACCCCACACGTCATATCGGCCCTGACCACCGTCCGACGGCCCAAGACTGGTAACCTCGTAGACACAGAAACCCCTTGTATACCTCCTCACCCCTCTACATCACCCCCAGGTGTAGAGCAGGCCCTTATAAACGGCGTGAGAACTTATATAATATTTGACAGCGCCTGTACTTTTAGTGCTATAGTTAGTAAAACGCTGATCGATTCAGCAGATCTCACCGGTGAAACGGTAGAGATCCAAACCGTCGACAAAACTACACCTCCAATGATCTTGCCCATAGCGAAGGTTCATGTAGAATGTCGATACGTGCACGGGACCATAAACGCTGCTGTTATGGAGTCACCCGCGTACGACTTTATTCTTGGCTCCCAATACGTACCATTGGGAAATGTCAAGAAGCCATATTTTTCCCTGCCAGTCGGTAGAACGACTAGACAGAAGGATGGGCCAAATCAGTCAACCACTGGACGCCATCACTTAAAACCTCAGTTCAACCGAACTAAGGGAATTAAACCCCTAATTCCTGACATTGACAGTGTCAGAAGGCGTTGGCGTGGTCAACAATCTTGGCCCCCACGTATAAATATGATACCTGCATGGAATCACGAAAGTGGTAGTAACCACCGATTCCCGCTCAGTCCATCATATTGCAACTCTGCCCCATCGCCCTCACCGCCTCAGGTAGGACGCACAGGTACCCAAACAAACCTGACCTCAACCCCAGGTCACGTTATTTTCCACCCATACACAACAGTCCACGGTGGGATCGAAATTAGACTTTAAACGGATACCTGGACGCCAAATCTTCCTTACGACTCGTTCCTCGAAATCAGATTAATTTTTTTTCCCTTAGGACCATTAGACTGGACAACGACAAAGCTCAAATGAAACTTGTATGCAAGTACTAATAGTATTCTGCGAATACTTTTTAAGTGGGTGGGTATGGACGATACGAAACTTGCATACAAAAATTCATTTGAGTTGTTCCCAGCCAACCGTGAGAAACTTTAAATTTTAATTTAATCATTATTTTCCTGTCCACCCATAACTGAATTCTTGTAGGATTTATCTCCCCTCGTACTGTTTCTCACGGGACGAATCTCGTCGTAAAACATTAACTGGCTTCTCTAGGGCTAACTTTTAATTTTTGACCGCTGGACAGCTGACCAGCACACAGTGGTCGCGGCATCCTTAATAACTTTTCACGCCCATTCCCCCTTTCTACCCCCCCCCGCGTAGGATACGCACCGCTCTAAGAATAGCGTTGCACTCGGACTGGACAAATGCATATTCGCCTTAGTCCCTACTCTCACGGTACGGGCCATAAATCGGACATGACGCCTGACAATTCCGGTACATCGATACCTGTGAGAAAATCACATACTTTCTTCCCCACCCGTTAAACGAAATGCCCCAACTATATATAGAGAGAGACCAAAGCATTCCAAGTTAGGCCCGCTAGGATTCATATAGTCTCCTCTATTAGGAAGTTTAGTTGTGAGGTTTCATTAGGGACAAACGGGTAAGTGTAAACATTTTACTATACTTATTTTATCTTATAGGAATGTGTGAGTACACATTAGTACACAACCACGTTCCCCGTCATTACACTATGACATTATTGTGTATGTACATTGTGCTATTCTATGTCAATGCTATATCTTCATATAGCATTATTAATGCCGCTATGATTGTCCAAGTTTGAGGCCATAGTTATTATATTTGATGTGTTATGTTTCATCCATTCCTGTATCTTAGTGATTGATGTAAACAATAACCTTTCGTGAATCTAAGTACTGTCTATGAGCTTAGATCACAGTGCTCTAAACTTACAGAGCCCATGTGGAATTAATTATTTCACTTTTCTATTATATCCCTCATACATATTATTATGTCTCACACACTTGTGAACTTATAATTCCTTAGATGAGTTTATTTTTGATTAATTACGTCAAACCCTTATCATTGTATCTCGATCCCTAGTATTTTATTTTCATCTTATCCTTTAGTATATAATATGCTCATTCCCCATTGTACTATAACTGATTGCTTATCGTCGTAATCAAATTTAATGGATGAATCTTGACTAGTATCATCCTACATTGTATGATGACACATTTATTGTGGTTATCTTTCTTGTATCTTTTCTTTTGTTATTGAGTTATACGCATGCTTTAAGATTTTATACTTAATTGTCTTAAATGCCTTATTGGGATTGATACCAATGCCTACATCTGATTGATTGCAAGGCATATGGGAATCCCTGCTCAATGCCTTTAGGAGGTTCCTAATTGTCTGTCTTATCCCCAGCCTGGTTGCTACCCCTGGTTGCTACCCCTGATTGCTACGCACGATTGCTACACCCGATTGCTACAACCACCAGATCTCCACCCAAAGCTGTAACCGGGGCAGACCACACCAGATACACCCCCCCCCCAATTATATACCTGTTAGCAAGAAGGCATTGCCTACTGTCCTTGGCCTTAACATATTGACCAGTGTCCACAGTGCCTTATACTGCCCAGTATCATCTGCCCAGTACCCGGCCCAAACTGTCCACTGCCCTATAGCTATTGCCTAATGCCGACAGATTAGAGCAACCTTCGCTGCAGAAGACAAACTGGTGTTGAGTTAGCACGGCTCTCTACGAGCTAGAGACCACAGCTGAGAGATCACCCCACTACAACTTAGTCTGCAGCACCAACCCTCTCTACTGCTAAACAGGCAGCGGCCTCACCCTAGAGCCAGCTTGCCTACAGCATAGAGACTATCCCGAGCCGACGTCCCTAAGACAGAGCCGGATGAATCATCCTTCTGAGTGCTAGTCCTTCGACCGCCAGAAGACGACCCACAACCCACGGGCTAGCAGCAAAGAGTATAAGTACCCAAGGCATAGGAACACTCTTCTTCTCTTCCAATCACTCACCAATTAGCAATCCATGATGAGCAGTCATATTAAATATTAGCACCTTCATTTCATTTCTTAATTATAAATTTATTTGATCATTTATCTTTTGTAAACTTTCATTTATTAAATTATTTTAATTTATAAACTTATAATATTGGTCTGTTCTTACTGTTAGTTGCGGTGTGCCTGTACAAAATCTTATATGTGAGCGGGATAAAATTAATAAATCTCCCCTAGACTTAAATAAACTAGCCAACTATTGACTAATTAAACATCTCGTCACATATTAATGGGGTCTTGTCACGGGATCTGTAACTAGAATCCTATATCAGACAGGGCACAGGCATACAGCAGTAGAACTTTCCAAAAAAGCTAATATATTTTTTTTATTTTTCTCAAAGTAACGGATTGCAAACTGAGTGAAGAGTGTTACTAGAGTCTTTATTTGTCTATTTTATTTTAGACTTAATCACATATTAACTTATTTTAATATTATTATTTGTGGTTATTTTAAGTAGCATCACTGTGCTTAATATTATATTATTATTACGGGCAACGTGGTTGTTTCATACGGGCTTCTCATAACGCTCTTAAGTCGATAATATCCCTCTTTTTAGTCTTAATAGTCTCCCATTTTATTTATCTCATACATAAATAATGGCCAGCAATACAAGGTCCAAAACTGACTCTGACAGAAAACTCAGAATACAAGAGTTGACAGAGACAGCAGCATTGTTAGAGTTAGAGGGACCAAGCCGCTCTGACTACATCCGACAAAAGTTGGATGAATGGGAGAGACGAGAATTCGAGTTAGCAATAGAGAGGGAGAAAAACGAAAGTGATAAACTCAAAAATGAGCACGAGCTAGCATTAGAAAAAGAAAAACTCGAACACGAGAGACTCAAAAATGAGCACGAGTTAGCCATGGAGCGGGAGAGACAGGCAACTGAGAGAGCTAAAATAGCTCAAGAGAATGAGACGGCTCGCACAGTCGCTGATTCTCAGCCCGCTAGCCCAGCTTCCAGCCAAGGGTCCTCAAGTAGCTCACCCAACATCCCCTTCGAGCCCTTAGATGAGAAGAGCGAAAGTGTTGAAGTTTATTTAACACGATTCGAAGAGGTGGCACGCTATTATAGCTTGCCCAAGGATAGGTGGTGTTTTAGACTAGCTCAATGCCTTAGAGGCAAAGCTTACGAGGCTTACACAAAGCTCCCCTCATACCAACGGGAGGACTTTGAAGCCCTAAAAGAGGCACTATTGGTTCAATTTGAGCTAACCTCTGAATCATACCACAAGAAATTTCGAGGGTCCCGCCTTGAGCGCAAAGAAACTTATGTCAATCTTTGCGACAGGCTGGACAAATACCTCGGGAAATGGCTAGCCCTAAGCAAAATGCCCGAAACGTTTGAAGGTCTTAGAAACCTTATTCTGGCTGAGCAGCTTCGAGACTGCTTAACGCAGGAAACTCGAATATATGTCAATGAGCAACAGGTGATTGACCCTTGTGACATTGCAACTGCCGCTGACCGATACATAGCTGCCAGACGAGACCAGAAAGCTAAAACACCCGTAACAGAACCACAAACTAGCGAAACCTCCCCTGCCCAACCCACACCTCACAACAAAAATCAACCCAACCAGGTACGTGTCCCATCTCAGCACCCGTCCAACCAGTCAAACCGCCCTCCCCATCAATCACGCCATAATGGTTCCTACCACCCCTCTCACCGTGACTCACATAACACGCGTGACGACAGGAGGACACGACAACAACAGACCCCACACGTCATATCGGCCCTGACCACCGTCCGACGGCCCAAGACTGGTAACCTCGTAGACACAGAAACCCCTTGTATACCTCCTCACCCCTCTACATCACCCCCAGGTGTAGAGCAGGCCCTTATAAACGGCGTGAGAACTTATATAATATTTGACAGCGCCTGTACTTTTAGTGCTATAGTTAGTAAAACGCTGATCGATTCAGCAGATCTCACCGGTGAAACGGTAGAGATCCAAACCGTCGACAAAACTACACCTCCAATGATCTTGCCCATAGCGAAGGTTCATGTAGAATGTCGATACGTGCACGGGACCATAAACGCTGCTGTTATGGAGTCACCCGCGTACGACTTTATTCTTGGCTCCCAATACGTACCATTGGGAAATGTCAAGAAGCCATATTTTTCCCTGCCAGTCGGTAGAACGACTAGACAGAAGGATGGGCCAAATCAGTCAACCACTGGACGCCATCACTTAAAACCTCAGTTCAACCGAACTAAGGGAATTAAACCCCTAATTCCTGACATTGACAGTGTCAGAAGGCGTTGGCGTGGTCAACAATCTTGGCCCCCACGTATAAATATGATACCTGCATGGAATCACGAAAGTGGTAGTAACCACCGATTCCCGCTCAGTCCATCATATTGCAACTCTGCCCCATCGCCCTCACCGCCTCAGGTAGGACGCACAGGTACCCAAACAAACCTGACCTCAACCCCAGGTCACGTTATTTTCCACCCATACACAACAGTCCACGGTGGGATCGAAATTAGACTTTAAACGGATACCTGGACGCCAAATCTTCCTTACGACTCGTTCCTCGAAATCAGATTAATTTTTTTTCCCTTAGGACCATTAGACTGGACAACGACAAAGCTCAAATGAAACTTGTATGCAAGTACTAATAGTATTCTGCGAATACTTTTTAAGTGGGTGGGTATGTGACGATACGAAACTTGCATACAAAAATTCATTTGAGTTGTTCCCAGCCAACCGTGAGAAACTTTAAATTTTAATTTAATCATTATTTTCCTGTCCACCCATAACTGAATTCTTGTAGGATTTATCTCCCCTCGTACTGTTTCTCACGGGACGAATCTCGTCGTAAAACATTAACTGGCTTCTCTAGGGCTAACTTTTAATTTTTGACCGCTGGACAGCTGACCAGCACACAGTGGTCGCGGCATCCTTAATAACTTTTCACGCCCATTCCCCCTTTCTACCCCCCCCCCCGCGTAGGATACGCACCGCTCTAAGAATAGCGTTGCACTCGGACTGGACAAATGCATATTCGCCTTAGTCCCTACTCTCACGGTACGGGCCATAAATCGGACATGACGCCTGACAATTCCGGTACATCGATACCTGTGAGAAAATCACATACTTTCTTCCCCACCCGTTAAACGAAATGCCCCAACTATATATAGAGAGAGACCAAAGCATTCCAAGTTAGGCCCGCTAGGATTCATATAGTCTCCTCTATTAGGAAGTTTAGTTGTGAGGTTTCATTAGGGACAAACGGGTAAGTGTAAACATTTTACTATACTTATTTTATCTTATAGGAATGTGTGAGTACACATTAGTACACAACCACGTTCCCCGTCATTACACTATGACATTATTGTGTATGTACATTGTGCTATTCTATGTCAATGCTATATCTTCATATAGCATTATTAATGCCGCTATGATTGTCCAAGTTTGAGGCCATAGTTATTATATTTGATGTGTTATGTTTCATCCATTCCTGTATCTTAGTGATTGATGTAAACAATAACCTTTCGTGAATCTAAGTACTGTCTATGAGCTTAGATCACAGTGCTCTAAACTTACAGAGCCCATGTGGAATTAATTATTTCACTTTTCTATTATATCCCTCATACATATTATTATGTCTCACACACTTGTGAACTTATAATTCCTTAGATGAGTTTATTTTTGATTAATTACGTCAAACCCTTATCATTGTATCTCGATCCCTAGTATTTTATTTTCATCTTATCCTTTAGTATATAATATGCTCATTCCCCATTGTACTATAACTGATTGCTTATCGTCGTAATCAAATTTAATGGATGAATCTTGACTAGTATCATCCTACATTGTATGATGACACATTTATTGTGGTTATCTTTCTTGTATCTTTTCTTTTGTTATTGAGTTATACGCATGCTTTAAGATTTTATACTTAATTGTCTTAAATGCCTTATTGGGATTGATACCAATGCCTACATCTGATTGATTGCAAGGCATATGGGAATCCCTGCTCAATGCCTTTAGGAGGTTCCTAATTGTCTGTCTTATCCCCAGCCTGGTTGCTACCCCTGGTTGCTACCCCTGATTGCTACGCACGATTGCTACACCCGATTGCTACAACCACCAGATCTCCACCCAAAGCTGTAACCGGGGCAGACCACACCAGATACACCCCCCCCCCCAATTATATACCTGTTAGCAAGAAGGCATTGCTACTGTCCTTGGCCTTAACATATTGACCAGTGTCCACAGTGCCTTATACTGCCCAGTATCATCTGCCCAGTACCCGGCCCAAACTGTCCACTGCCCTATAGCTATTGCCTAATGCCGACAGATTAGAGCAACCTTCGCTGCAGAAGACAAACTGGTGTTGAGTTAGCACGGCTCTCTACGAGCTAGAGACCACAGCTGAGAGATCACCCCACTACAACTTAGTCTGCAGCACCAACCCTCTCTACTGCTAAACAGGCAGCGGCCTCACCCTAGAGCCAGCTTGCCTACAGCATAGAGACTATCCCGAGCCGACGTCCTAAGACAGAGCCGGATGAATCATCCTTCTGAGTGCTAGTCCTTCGACCGCCAGAAGACGACCCACAACCCACGGGCTAGCAGCAAAGAGTATAAGTACCCAAGGCATAGGAACACTCTTCTTCTCTTCCAATCACTCACCAATTAGCAATCCATGATGAGCAGTCATATTAAATATTAGCACCTTCATTTCATTTCTTAATTATAAATTTATTTGATCATTTATCTTTTGTAAACTTTCATTTATTAAATTATTTTAATTTATAAACTTATAATATTGGTCTGTTCTTACTGTTAGTTGCGGTGTGCCTGTACAAAATCTTATATGTGAGCGGGATAAAATTAATAAATCTCCCCTAGACTTAAATAAACTAGCCAACTATTGACTAATTAAACATCTCGTCACAAGGGATAAAACCCCAAATTTTTTATCTAAATTCTGAAGGATTAATTTCCCTTTTTGGTTTCGAAAAAACAAAACAAAATAATTACCAGTACTTAATTGACTAATTCGTTTTTTGTTGTTGTTGTTGTTTTTAGCGGCCACGGAAAGGGGAAAAGACGCTATTAGTTATGTGCAAAATGTCTGTCCGTCCGTCCCGTTTAGATCTCGTAAACTAGAAAAGATATTGAAAATCCGACATCACAATATTTTGACCATTCAAAGTTCTGATGCAACGGCTACTTTTTTTTTCTGAAAGCGAAAAATCTAATTTTTAAAATCAGTTATGCAAGCAGTTTTTTAAAGAGAAAAAGCTAATTAGTATACATTATAAGTTAGATCTAGATTAAAACGAATAGTAATCTTGTAAACTTCATTTTCGTGTACTTTTTTTTAAATACGAAAATGTTTTTTTTTTGTTTTATTTTTGTTTTTTTTTAATAAGAGAAGAGATTGAGCCTTTTCAAAACAATTACATCAATTATAAGACTTCAGGTAGGCCAGGAGAGGCGAGGTGGCTGAGCGGTAAAACGCTTGGCTTCCGAACCGGGGATCCCGGGTTCGAATCCTGGTGAAGACTAGGATTTTCAACTTCGGAATCCTTGGGCGCCTCTGAATCCACCCAGCTCTAATGGGTACCTGACATTAGTTGGGGAAAAGTAAAGTCGGTTGGTCGTTGTGCTGGCTACATGACACCCTCGTTAACCGTAGGCCACAAAAAACAGATGAACTTTACATCATCTGCCCTATAGACCACAAGGTCTGAAAGGGGAACTAGTTAGGCCAGATTCACATCTAACTTTGCATTCACTTGCACCTATCCTTTGATCTGCTGGACCGTTGGGGCACTACACAAGATCTGTCAACCTTCTTTCTCCATTTTATCTCCCATTTGTCTTTGATATAATTTCATTTGGATGTTCTTTCTGAAAATATTGAAGCCTGCCTGGGTGGACCCTAACCCTTCATTCATTCATTAATTTCGTTTAAATGAGGAAAAGAGATAGTCGCATTGCATTATGGAAATAACTGTTCAGTAGGCCTATATTTCTGGTGATACTCCAGGATCCAACAGACAACGGGCCAGGTGACAGGGGATGCATATTCATGACTGGCCTATCTTGCCTAGCAGAAGTGCACAATGGTTGTACCTTGTGATCATGTGATCTCATCGGCAGGTGTTTACTGTTTAAAGTTAGATGATAAGTTATGTAGGTCACTTGATATCTCAATCACCCGACTGACATTCTTTGATGTCTAGCGAGCAGAAAACATCCGTTTTGTTTTGCTGATCTGTTTTGACAGTGTGGCAGTCCTGTTTTTTGGACGGAACACCGTCTCCAACGTCGTGTTTTCCTCTTCATTTCCATCTCTAGCATTGGAAAAGTCGAAGAACTACTTTTTATTTAAAATTTCTAGAGGGGAATTTCGTAATGCTTCCAGATTTAACTGGAGGCGCGGTGGCTGAGTAAGGCCCTTGCCTTCCGGAACGGGAGGTCCCGAGTTCGAATTCGAGTTTTTATTTCGGGATCATTAGGACGCTTCTGATACCACCCATTTCTAATGGGTACTTGACATTAGTTGGGGAAAGTAAAGGCGTTGATAATTTGATGATGATCAAAATTTGGGGGTCATAATTTTAATACAATAACATTTTTGTGTTCTTTTCTTGAACATCATAATCTTTGTTGCGGACATTTTAATGCAATGTATTAAGTTCCAAATAACAGGGTGTCGTGGGCGGCTATAGGTTGATTGTTGATATTCAATGACCCTGGGATAGTTTCAGGTGAACGTGACGAGTTACTGGGGCGTAGAAAATTGACTTGACACATTTCTTCTTTGTCCGTGTTTGTCTTGCTTTGTCGAAATTGGCGCGCTTGAAGGAAAGTTGCCAACTCATGACATTTTAAAGCCAGATTTCATCAATCTAGAAACAGCTTAATTTAAAACACTAGATGCCACGGTCCGGGAAAAAAGAGGGTTGGGTTCAGTTTTGTTTAGCAATACTATTTTAAATACGCAACTAGAAAGTATTCAGACAGTGAAATTGTAGTTGACTTTAGATTTTGCAGTGGTCTCTCCATTATAAAGTAAACAAACTACCCTAATAAGTAATAATAAATCATGTAATCCTTTAGTGGTATAAACAAACAAATATATATATATATATATTTGATGGTCAAAATCTGTTTGATATCAAGCATTTCAACTAGTGCATTAGAAGAGACATAAGACGTCTTTGAACCCTTCAAAAGTTATGAAGATGCAAAAAAAAATGCTATAGCTATATATGCATACTTTTAAAAGCTGAGCTTTAAAGCGCTTGGTTTCCGAAACGGGGAATTTTAATTTAGTTCAAATCCAAGTGAAGACTTGTATTTTGAACTTCAGGGTGGTGGGTCACATGACACCCTCATAGAAACAGATGACCATAAGGTCTGAAAAGGGTAGTTGGAGAGTCTAACGTTGTTTTTTTAGCTAGATGATAATACATTTTACAAGTTGTTAAATAACTTTTTCTTCTTTGCATAGAATTAATTGTAAAATAGTACATTGACTTTCACTTTTATTTTAACAATTTTTATAAATTAAATTAATTATTTTGTTAAATTTATGAATATTAATCTAATTCATTTCAGTTTTATTATATAGAATTATTATACCATCATTATTTATTTCAAAAACTATGTTTAGTGATTCATCAATAATTTTATTTTTTTAAAGTCGAAAGATGACCTTGACATCATCTTCTACCCTATAGATCGCAAGGTCTGAAAGGGGAGCTTAACTTACTTACAATAAATTAACATATTGCGTTTTGCCACAATCCTAACTTCTATTGTCGTAAAATATTTGTCAACCATTGTCACTTTATGAACTTCACCAAAATATCTTTTCGTATTTGTTTTAAGATCTAGGTCAAGGTCATACTACTAAAAAAAAAACCTAGCACACAAACCGGTCTGCATTGACGTCATTCAGTCATCAATCTGCATCCCACTGGCGTCAAATCGTGTTGGGTGGCTTTGTGCTTACGATGGTCGAGTGATCAAGGTCCCCGGAGGCCACAGCGTCTCGTGTCGTGGTTCAAATAACGCCCCCGAGATTGTTGATACTTTGCGACAACATTTTTTTGTCATTTTGTGACAAGGATTGTTGTTATTGTGTGACTAGATTGTTGTTATTTTATGACTAGATTGTTGTTATTTTATGACTAGATTGTCATTATTTTGTGACTAGATTGTTGTTATTTTGTGACTAGATTGTTGTTATTTTGTGACAAGATTGTTGTTATTTGGTGACTAGATTGTTATTATTTTGTGACTAGATTGTTGTTATTTGGTGACTAGATTGTTATTAATTTGTGACAAGATGATTGTTATTTTGTGACTAGATTGTTAATATTTTGTGACTAGATTGTTGTTATTTGGTGACTAGATTGTTATTATTTTGTGACAAGATGATTGTTATTTTGTGACTAGACTGTTAATATTTTGTGACAAGATTGTTGTTATTTGGTGACTAGATTGTTATTATTTTGTGACAAGATGATTGTTATTTTGTGACTAGATTGTTAATATTTTGTGACAAGATTGTTGTTATTTGGTGACTAGATTGTTATTATTTTGTGACTAGATTGTTGTTATTTGGTGACTAGATTGTTGTTATTTTGTGACAAGATTGTTGTTATTTGGTGACTAGATTGTTATTATTTTGTGAAACGATTGTTGTTATTTGGTGACTAGATTGTTATTATTTTGTGACAAGATGATTGTTATTTTGTGACTAGATTGTTAATATTTTGTGACTAGATTGTTGTTATTTGGTGACTAGATTGTTATTATTTTGTGACAAGATGATTGTTATTTGGTGACTAGATTGTTAATATTTTGTGACTAGATTGTTGTTATTTGGTGACTAGATTGTTATTATTTTGTGACAATGATTTTGAAGTAGATTTATGCCATTCGTGTGGATGTTGCATATTAAAAACATAATTAATGCGGCCTCTCGTTGGGGTCACCCCCCCCCCCCTTCCCCAACACGCTAAAACAAAAAGTCGACCTGAAATCAAAAGTCTGTTAGACTAAATTTCTCAGATTGATACCTCCCCTCCCCGCAAACGTATTTCTCTTTGCGGTCCGTCGTACAGTAGGTGTGGGCAGAGCTTATCTGTTTCTTGGTAACGATCGAAGAGTGTCATGTGGCCAGCACAACGACCGACCAACCTTAATGTTTCCTAAGGTGGACAGCTCGCGGGGCCCTGGGCGAGTGTCATTGCATTCATATCTGGGCCACGAAAATGTGTACGATGGGCTAACGATAACAAAAGATACTCTTTTTCGCGGGGTCCCCCTAACGCGCTAGGCCTGGGGGCGGTTTCCCCATCTTCACCCCTAAAAGCCGCCTCTGAGGTGGACGTCCTGAATGCTTGTGATCACCGCATCGCCATCCTCTTCAAATACAAACACAAAATCTAATAAAATACTCTGAAAGACACAAAGATAAAGGCACATTTCTAGTTCCATATGCTAGGACAAATTTGTACAAATGCTCCTTCTTCCATAGTGCTATTAGAGCATGGAATGTGTTGCCTTGAGCCAGCTAGGAAAACCAGTGACTTGGCAGAATTTAGGTCATTGTTTAGAATGCACGACTAGATGCATGACGCGTAAAACATAATCATCTTTTTTTTAAAGTAACGTCTGTATTATATCAGATAAGATGACGTGTACGCGCATTAATTAATGATGGTATTTATTTGTGTACGCTGTTTTCGTATAATTTGATAAGGAAGACTCTAAGCAAAGAATTTAAATTATAGTCAGAGACCTTAACATTTGAGCATGCACGCCCGCACGTCTTTAGTGGCAGAAAATGGAAACAAAGTCCTATAGAGTTCTTAGTCCAGTTTTTCCGCTTTTAGAAAAAAAAAAGCAAAAAACATATTTTTCACGTTTTTTTAAGTCAAGGTGAGGCAGTCATCAGTTGGTTCGAAATAAAAACAATAAAGCTAATCTAAGCTATTTATTAGTCCACGGAGTCTGAGATGTGTCATTAGCGCAGCACTAAGCTCGTAAAGACCTCAAGATGCAGATTCGATGCTGCACGTCACGGACGCGGACACAAAAAAAAAAAGTGTAATTGATTTTTTTGTTCTTTATGTCTTCACCTCGTCTGTTACACCATTGGATCTGCTGAACACATTTTCCCATTCCATTCTGTTTTTGGCATTGGACAATGGGAAGCGTGAACTTGGCTTGGCTACCTAGAAGGGGGCTCGAGGTTCGTCACTCGACTCGGGCAGATTTGCGTTTACTGAGCGCCTAAAAGCAGCACGGAAAACCAACTCCTAAATACCCCCCCCCACCCCACCCCACTGGTCCACAAATGAGATTGGACCAAAGCGCTCTGAGCATGCTATAAGCATGAAAGTAGCGCTATATAATAGCTTTAATATGTTGTCTTCCTATCATTGTCTCTTTCTGTCTCTTCTTCTTAGTACGGTACCACTTGCGACCATCTCGAAGATAAACTTGTGGTGTCCTGTTACTTCCGTAATGCGGGGACGCTGGCGTCTTTTTGACCAACTTTGTTAACGACCAGTCGACAAGACTTCAGTTTCTGATCTTTGCTTACTCGGGTGATAGTCATTGCGGCCGGTGGCCACTCCCACTGAATGGTCTGTCACGTGTGTTTAATGGGGACGCACTAGCCCAAGTCACGTCGACCCAATCTCTGACTCGTGCACGGGGGCAAGCATAGCTTCTGGTTGGTTTCGCTGTTACAGTCTACGCAAGACCGCCGTTATTGTATTATCATATATGGGTTAGGCCCAAAATAATATAATATAATATAATCTATATTATAAAGAAGAATGTGAGGTGTATGTATGTATGTATGTTACTTATAGACATCAAAACCGCTTGACCAATCTTGATAAAACTAGGCAGGAATGTTCCTTGGGTACTAACTTAGACCGTAGTGTATGTATTGTAGCCCTAAAACAAACTTAAGACCCTCAAAAAAAAAATAAAGTTGTCCTACTCTATTACAGCTATAGTATTTTATGGATCTAGGCCATGGTTAACAATGTTGACATGAGAAAAGATCGAAAGGATTTAGACCTAGATCTAATTTTAAGAAATACACTTTGCGCACATAGTTTTTTACTTTGACACATGAAAATACAAAAAAAGTTCCATTGATTTCATTATATAATAAAATTAACCTTCAATTTTGTGTTTCAAAAGCATTTTTTACATAAATTAGTTACTGATATCTGTGACTACAGATTTCCTGGCTAACATTCTTTCATTAGACATTACCAATTGGTTACACATTAACACAACTCTATCTTCTTATCTTATCTTATATAATACAGACGTTACTTCAAAAAAGAAGATGATTACGTCCTACGCGTCATGCATTTAGTCATGCATATTAACCAATGACTTAAATTCTGCCAAGTCACTGTTTTTTCTGGCTAGCTCAGGCAACCCATTCCATGCTCTAATAGCACTAGGGAAGAAGGAGTATTTGTACAAATTTGTCCTAGCATATGGGACGAGGAATGTGCCTTTATTTTTGTGTCTTTCAGAGTATTTTATTAAATTTTGTTTTTGTATTTGAAGATTATGGTTCAGTGTTTTATGTATAATTGCTACTTTACTTTTGAGTCTTCTGTCCTGAAGGCTTTCTAAATTTAGTGATTTTACTAATGGTGTTACCCTAGTCAAATGTGAATATTCGTTTGTTATGAATCTCACTGCTCTATTTTGTGTTTGTTCCAGTTTCTTAATGTTTTCTTGAGTTGAGGGGTCCCACACGGTGGATGCATATTCTATTATTGGCCTAACCAAGGTTAAATAACATTTTAGTTTTATGTTCTTATTTGATTTATAGAAATTTCTTTTAATAAACCCTAATGTTTTGTTGGATTTTTTTTATAGTTTCATCAATATGTGGATTCCATGACAGTTTTTCATTTATTATAACACCTAGGTATTTTGAGTTTTTAGTCTATACTGAGTCTATTCCTAGGTCTAGGTCTAAAACTCTTATTGAACTCTAAGATGATAAAACTTCTTTTCGCAAAGATAGTTTTGTGCTTTAACACATAAACATACTAATTATTGGCCATTCATTTGATATTTTAATCAATTTAACATTCAAATTTGTTTTTTCTAAAGCATTTTTAATACATTCGTTCGCTGTTCGCTAAAGTTGCGTAGCCGTGTTGAGATAGGCCTATATTCATTCATTAAAAAAAGGTCACGCATGCGCAACACAGAATGAACTCTATAAAAGCCAATTTTTAACTCTAGATTAGTGTAGATTTAAATCTATGTCTACCTCAAGATCTACTTTATACTTTAACACATGAACATACAAAATTAAGTCTATTCATCCCAAATTTTAATCAAATATATGTTGGCCTACAAGCAAATGTTTTAATTTGAAAAAATGGATTTAAGCCTATTAGCTATTTTTATTTGATAGCTTCATTCACACTATTTTTACATTGACACATTCGCTTTACTTATTACATTATTATTTCGTTTAATTGTGACTATATCGACAGTAATGCGCAAATAAAGACCCGCGGGTCGCGGGTAACATATGTCTAGTATAATATAATATAATATCTACTGTAATAGTTAACTAGTAGGCCACCACACGAATTAATCTCCCTGAAAAATAAGCAAAGTGTTCCGCTAAATACTTAGAATGCGCGAAGTGTTCCGCTAAATACTTAAAATGCGCGAAGTGTTCCGCTAAATACTTAAAATGCGCGAAGTGTTCCGCTAAATACTTAAAATGCGCGAAGTGTTCCGCTAAATACTTAAAATGCGCGAAGTGTTCCGCTAAATACTTAAAATGCGCGAAGTGTTCCGATAAGGAAAAAGTTTGGACGTACTGAAGACGTTTTGGGCTAGGATGTAATCTTTTTTTTTTTAAAGGAACGTTTTTAAAAAGTCAGAATTTTTTACAATTATGTTTCATTATCATTTGGGTAAGTTTTGACCGACTGAAAGACACAATGTTCTTGACTAAGATTGGCTAATCCTCCAACTCAAATTAGAGTTTATGTACTGAACAAGTCGGCAGACAAAAAGCTGATCAGGCAATTCCAAGGAGCTAACCATCCTGAATTTTGCTATTAAAACCAATAAGAAGGCTAATCTCTTCGTTTTAACATTCTCTTGACTCTGGACCATGGCTCAGTGAATCAGTCAGTGGTTCTAGGTGTTTGGGAATGAAATAGAATTAAGACTTATAATACTGCTGCACACCGCTATTCAAAGTGCAGAAGGTGCGCTCTAAGTTGTGCACTGTTTGGAACTAGACGGAAAAGGAATGTTGACGTCTAAGTCGAGGAGGTATAAAGTAGCTGTGCTAAAGCTATAGACTTTTTGATCTATGTTTGTGATGTCCTGTAAGTAAAGGTCTCTTCCTTAGTCAGTTGCCTTCCTTAAATCTATACCAAAGCATTAGAGATCTAGACCAACAAGAATGGCATCTGTGTTTTTAGAAATATTTTTACCAATTAAGGGGTGGTGGAAAACGGTGTATCTGGAAAAAGGTTTCCGTGCTTTGAAAATACGCTTTGTTTTTTGTTTTTTTTCACTTGTCTGACCAGTTGGGAAAGGGGAGTGGGAAGGGGTGTATCTGAGTGATCGCTTTTTAAATGTATTTATATAAAAAGTGAGCGTCCTGAGTTCGAGCTCCAAGGCTAAAGCCTCCTCAAGCGAATACGGTAACTGTGCCAGGAGGCTGCTTATTCAAATGAAGTTTTATATCTATTTTACAAACGTTTCTTTCTACAAACAAAAATGGGAACTAATTCAACTATACTTGATCAGTCACACACAAACACCTTTCTGTTGTTTTTTTTTAATCAACTTTTGACTCTAAAGAAAGAGTGAGCCAATAGAAGAACAATTTGACCTCCGTGAAGTCACGCCTACGTTTGTTTGTTTTTTTACGGTATATATAGTGTTGTATTTCTTAGATGAAATCTAGCTGCACAAAAAGTCAGTCAAGCGAAATGTCCTTGAGTTTAAAAAAAATATATATGTATGTATAATGAAGTCTTATACTAAATAGAAAGGTTTCGTTTTGGTCATGGGTTCGTTCGAACGACAGGTGGCGTCTTGTAGTAACCAGGCACGCACCCGCACAAACACTTATACACACACATACACACGCACACACTTATACGCTCACAGAAAAGTACTATACAACTTCTATTCCACTCAAGGAATATTCTTTTATGTTAATGGGGGGGGGGGAGTAGGTTGTTTGTTAATTTTGCTTATACCTAGACCTAGATTTTCTAATCGGGGGGCTATATTGTAGAGTTTAGGGGGTCTTCATTAAGATTTCTACGAAGGATTTGGCGATGCCATAATTTTTTGAATGTAAAGAGAATCCATGGGGTTGCGATGGCTGAGTGGTTAGACGTTTGTGGTCTTGAGATCAAAATTTAATGAAAACTAGGATTTTGAATTTCTGTTTTTTTTTTGTTTTTTTTTTTAGGGCACTCCTGAGTCCACATAACTCTAATGGTTGCCTGTATTTAGATGAGTAAAAGTATAGGCAATGGGCCGTTGTGCTGGTCACATGACATCCTGCTCGTTAACCGTTGGCCAAAGAAACAGATGACCTTACACATCATCTGCCCTAGAGATCGCAAGGTCTGAAAGGGGAAATAAACATCCTTACATGCCAGCCGTCCAAGTAGTATGCTGGATTATTTTGTTTTCATTTAGAAAGTGAGTCGCCATTGTTACTGTCATTGTTACAGAGGGTAAATTGCTGCTGGATATGTACTATTTTGTAAATCATTTTCTCTTAAATAGGTCACCAATAATAATGTACTTCCTATCCCATTATTAGGCAATAGCAGGACCGGCCTTAGGCATAGGTAAATTGGGAAGCCACCTAGGGCGTCCGATCTCACAGGGCTAAAAAAAAACTATTTTAAGAGTATAAATAGCTAAACTTCTGCCCAATGTTGGTGTACACTAGGTTTTAAATAAATAGCGTAATTTTATATTTCGCTGTTAATTTTTTTAAATTTCCTTTGGGATACATAGGGCTTCCAATTATCTAAGGCCGGCCCTGGCATTAGATGACGACACGGATTCGGATATCATTGTTCAAACCAAAAGGCTATCGTATACTACTGTATACTGATTTAATGTCATTTCCTTCGCTCAGAATTTGCTTTTTGCTGTACGGAAAAGGGAATTAACTGATGAAATTATATTTTAATAACGTAGGGGACTGCATATCTTTAGTTTTGCTCATTTATTTTTTATTGTTATATTTAATAAGAATTGCAATAAACTATAATTAAATTTATATAATTTTAAATATATAATGGCAAACAGAAAACCAAAAAAAAAATTTTACTCACTATATTTTATTGTATTTATTTGGTTTATTAGAATTTCTATTTTGCCAAAATAAATTACTTTTTCTAGCAAATATTTAAATCTGTACATATTGAAAGATAATTTCAGTCTATTTCGGAATTATATTTGGTTTTAATACAAGAATTATTTGTAGACGATCTTAATCGTTAATTAATAGTAAAAGAATGTATATAATAGCTGTAATCGTTAACAAATTACACAGAACACCGTCACACAAAAGTAGGGGAGGTTTGAAAGATAGGCCATTACTCGCAACGCAAAATAGGGAAAAGAAATAAGTGCTAATATTTCTCCTTGAGTGTTCTGGGATTAGGAATATTTCTTTATAGAAACGTTAAACCATGTTAAAATACTATTAAAACGCTAATTACACTTTATTGAAACTGCAGTTTAGAAGATTGCTTGTTTCTTATTTCATTACATGCATGTACATAGAGGTTGAAAGCTGTCAATGGGGTTGTTCCGTATTTCTGCACGTGCTGTTTACATTATATGCCCTCAATCACTTCATGGTTTGTTGTTTTAAATGCGAAAATGATCTCTTAGGCTTAAAGTGTATGTAAATGCTGCGATTATCATTATTATTATTATGTTACAAAAGAACGAATATTTTTTCTCTAGCGCAGCCACGGTCGAGTTTTGTTAAAGGGAAACACAGGGAAATGTCCTTGAGTTTAAAAAATATATATATATGCATGTATAATGAAGTCTTATACTAAATAAAAAGGTTTCGTTTTGGTCATGGGTTTGTTCGAACGACAGGTGGCGTCTTGTAGTAACCAGGCACGCACCCGCACAAACACTTATACACACACATACACACGCACACACTTATACGCTCACAGAAACGTACTATACAACTTCTATTCCACTCAAGGAATATTCTTTTATGTTAATGGGGGGGGGGGGGGAGTAGGTTGTTTGTTAATTTCGCTTATACCTAGACCTAGATTTTCTAATCGGGGGGCTTTATTGTAGAGTTTAGGGGGTCTTCATTAAGATTTCTACGAAGGATTTGGCGATGCCATAATTTTTTGAATGTAAAGAGAATCCATGGGGTTGCGATGGCTGAGTGGTTAGACGTTTGTGGTCTTGAGATCAAAATTTAATGAAAACTAGGATTTTAAATTTCTGTTTTTTTTTAGGGCACTCCTGAGTCCACATAACTCTAATGGTTGCCTGTATTTAGATGAGTAAAAGTATAGGCAATGGGCCGTTGTGCTGGTCACATGACATCCTGCTCGTTAACCGTTGGCCAAAGAAACAGATGACCTTACACATCATCTGCCCTAGAGATCGCAAGGTCTGGAAGGGGAAAAAAACATCCTTACATGCCAGCCGTCCAAGTAGTATGCTGGATTATTTTGTTTTCATTTAGAAAGTGAGTCGCCATTGTTACTGTCATTGTTACAGAGGGTAAATTGCTGCTGGATATGTACTATTTTGTAAATCATTTTCTCTTAAATAGGTCACCAATAATAATGTACTTCCTATCCCATTATTAGGCAATAGCAGGACCGGCCTTAGGCATAGGTAAATTGGGAAGCCACCTAGGGCGTCCGATCTCACAGGGCTAAAAAAAAACTATTTTAAGAGTATAAATAGCTAAACTTCTGCCCAATGTTGGTGTACACTAGGTTTTAAATAAATAGCGTAATTTTATATTTCGCTGTTAATTTTTTAAAATTTCCTTTGGGATACATAGGGCCTCCAATTATCTAAAGCCGGCCCTGGCATTAGATGACGACACGGATTCGGATATCATTGTTCAAACCAAAAGGCTATCGTATACTACGGTATACTGATTTAATGTCATTTCCTTCGCTCAGAATTTGCTTTCTGCTGTACGGAAAAGGGAATTAACTGATGAAATTATATTTTAATAACGTAGGGGACTGTATATTTTTAGTTTTGCTCATTTATTTTTTATTGTTATATTTAATAAGAATTGCAATAAACTATAATTAAATTTATATAATTTTAAATATATAATGGCAAACAGAAAACCAAAAAAAAATTTCACCCACTATATTTTATTTTATTTATTTGGTCTATTAGAATTTCTATTTTGCCAAAATAAATTACTTTTTCTAGCAAATATTTAAATCTGTACATATTGAAAGATAATTTCAGCCTATTTCGGAATTTTATTTGGTTTTAATACAAGAATTATTTGTAGACGATCTTAATCGTTAATTGATAGTAAATGAATGTATTTAATAGCTGAAGTCGTTAACAAATTACACAGAACACCGTCACACAAAAGTAGGGGAGGTTTGAAAGATAGGCCATTACTCGCAACGCAAAATAGGGAAAAGAAATAAGTGCTAATATTTCTCCTTGAGTGTTCTGGGATTAGGAATATTTCTTTATAGAAACGTTAAACCATGTTAAAATACTATTAAAACGCTAATTACACTTTATTGAAACTGCAGTTTAGAAGATTGCTTCTTTCTTATTTCATTACATGCATGTACATAGAGGTTGAAAGCTGTCAATGGGGTTGTTCCGTATTTCTGCACGTGCTGTTTACATTATATGCCCTCAATCACTTCATGGTTTGTTGTTTTAAAAGCGAAAATGATCTCCTAGGCTTAAAGTGTATGTAAATGCTGCGATAATCATTATTATTATTATGTTAGAAAAGAACGAATATTTTTTCTCTAGCGCAGCCACGGTCGAGTTTTGTTAAAGGGAAACAAAATTCATGGTAGTCCCTTTATCAGTTTCCACCGAGGAATTTTCTGGTGATGTGGCAGGTCTGCAGCAGTACCGCCCTTTGACAGGCAACGAGAATGTTCCTAGGAATGCCAAAGGCCTTGAAGGTAACTGTGAGGTCGGTTGTTATTATCCCCTGGGTTGATATTACAATGGGGTATATTATTGTTTTAGATAACTTCCATAAACGCTTAATCTCCAAGCCTAGGTTCCCATAGTTTCTTCGTTTTTCTATCTCAGTTTTTCTTAAATTATGAGACAGTGTTAGGGCGATATCATTAATGGAAGCGGCTTTTTCTTTTCTATCGATGAGAAGCAGATCAGGGCGATTAAAATCGACCGTTTTGTCGGTCAAGATAGGCCTGTCCCAGTATAGCAAATGATCAGTAAATTTGAGAACCTCTTGTGGTGAGTTTTTGTAATTAGGAGGAGTATCCTTACCGATCAAATTATGTGTCAAAGCCAAGTGATTATTATTATTATTATTAATATTTTCATTATTATTATTATTACTACTACTACATTTATTAGCAGTAGTAGTAGTAATACTATAAAGAGTGGTATCATCATGACTATTTTGATTACTTGACAATACTTAGATAAATGTTACTGATTAAAACTTCGACTGCCTTTATAGACATCTGTAGTATGTATGTAGTATGTATGTAGTATGTATGTAGTATGTATGCAATTATTTTTGTAGTATGTATACTCTGTAAACAAACATAATAAAGTTGTGAAACTGTTTAATTAGCCTTAAAAATGGTTAGGGTTAGGGTTCAATTCACTAATGGATCTGATGGTTTAAATAGAACTACTAGACCTAGGCCAAGATCTAGATCTTCTTCCAGTCATAGAAAGACAGAGATATTGTTGTCTTTATTAGACCATATAATATCCACGTGACTTAAGTTATGATTGGTCTGAGATACGGAACAACTTCATTAAAGTTAGGCTCATTTTTCTTTAGATTCTGTATTAACAATTCGCATTCGCGACAATGGCATAGGCCTAGTTGTAGTAACTGTCCGGAACAACTGCCCCAACCACCGAGACACAAGGCTGCAAAGTATTGACCAAAAACCCGTTTTAGAGGCTGAGTTTCTGCAGGTTAGTTGTTGACACCAACGGAGTTACACCCGTTCTAGAGGTTTCGTCAGCAGATTAGTTACCATAATATTGAAAATGACCAGGTTACGCTGGGGGTCAGCAGACCTATTTTCCTGTCGCGCTTGACTGCCTTTCTGCAGGACAGACGGACTTCGCGTGAGGGGGGTTTGACGTAGTCCTTTTGATGTAGTCCTTGACCTTCAGGTCCTCAAACTTGTGCGTGTTTATGATTGTGGAAGAAAACCAAAGAGGGGCTCACACGAGGTTGTGTAGGTGTGCAGATGTCACACGTTTAGGTGTTTATGTTAACCAAACAAAGGGAGGGAAGAGAACAACAAAAAAAAAAGAATATTTAAAGCAGTGAAAGTGTCGAAAGGCTTTGAGCAAATAATAAAAAAAGATTGCAGTCTCCGAATTCCCTTGATGGTCGTGACCTTTGCACTTCGAACTGTCCACACGATGTAAAAGAAAGTACACCTTTCAGACCTTGCAATCTATTGGGCGATGTTATAAAGGTCGACTGTTTCTATGGCCGCTGAAGTTCAGGAGGGTGTCATGTGGCCAGCACAACATTTAGTTTTCCCCAACTAATGTCAGGTACTCATTAGGGTTTTGTGGACTCAGGGGCGTTTTAAAAATGCTGAAGTTTAATGTCACAGTCAACACCAAGATTCGAGCTCGGACCTTTCGGTTTGGCGGCCAAGCAATTTATCATTCATTCACCACACCCACCCATCACGATGGTACTGAGTTCAAAACCTGCCCTACCCATCCCATGCAGTCCTGTAGGGAAAAAAGGGGTGGGGGGGGGGTGATGGACTTATGACTTGAGCGTAACAATATCCCTTCTGAAGGAATATCCGTGACAGAATAAAACAAAACAGTGATCATAGCTAACTATTTGTCCTTAAAACATTGAGGCTAGAGGCCTGGTAAATCTAACCTGAGTTGTTTCTGTAACCAATGTTCTGCGCGGAAGGTATGTGCTCATCACATACAACTTAGAGTTGTTTGCTTTATAACAAGAAATTTTTTTTTTATAGACAATATCTCCTTTAATCAACTTTACAGCGATTAATAACTAATAAAGTTAAATTTAAAAGCGATGGAAAATTTTTTACCCCACCCCATCCCCTCGAGAAAGAATCCTGGTTAAGCGAATGTATAGATCTACTACTACACTTTATACTATTCCAATGATAGGCCTTTAGATCTAGACTTAGAAGACGATGGGCAAAATATTTCATGAATATTGATTTATTAAACTGAATTGAATAATGCACACTTGCGGAAATACCCGATCTGTTCAATACAAGTATTGTCTTGTCCTCTAGGAACCTTTTTTCCCTTTTAAAAAAAAAATATAACAGTCAAACTAGAGTTTTACCAGTGTGGTAAACGCACTAGTAATTCTTTAATTCTTTTCTCAGCGATATAGGCCTATAGCAACTGTTAAGTTTCTAGGAAAATCATTAGAGTCGTTTTTGAGATCCGTGTCCAGGTTCCAGCCACGAAGTTATGACTTGAATAGAGGTATTGTAAAAAGGAAAAGAAATGCCGCCAAATGACAGAGAAGAACTGGAAATAATTGTTGCTTCCCGAAACACTAACAAATGATGTTGTAATAACTTAGATGCGTATAGTTTTTAAAAATGTGACATACATATTGTCTGTGTCTGACTGGGGAGGAGACATCATCAACGCACTTTTTAACATCTGGGTTTTTTTTTTTTGTTGTTTTTTTTTTGTTAAGAAAACGTGTTTTAAGAACGGCAGGAAACTGACCTAAGTGGCAGCTTCTTAGCTTGAGAGTCTGCGTGGGACGAGTTGGCACCAGCAATAGACGTCAATCTGAGACGGGGAGGTACTAATACGTTCAAACTTACTAGATGTGTATCTTTCAATCATACACTTAGACATCCAATACTTAAGTCGTTAAATATACTCTAACCTACGTCACGAGTGAATCTAGGCTAGATATAGAGCTCAGTCGCGACCCTGTAGCAGGTATATGGCTTATTAGACCTTCTATTAGGTAGTCTATGACTCGATATACCCTTTATTAGTTTGATCTATGGCTGACTAGACCATCTGTCAGAGTGTCTATGGCTCAATATACCAGTTATTAAGTTGTTTATGACTCAGAAGACCCTCTAGTCTATGGCTCAGTAGACACCCCATTGTGTAGTCTATGGCTCAGCAGGCCCTCTATTATGTATTTCATGGCTCAGTTGGCCTATTTCGTGCAGTCTATGGCTCAGTAGACACCCCATTGTGTAGTCTATGGCTCAGCAGGCCCTCTATTATGTATTTCATGGCTCAGTTGGCCTATTTCGTGCAGTCTATGGCTCAGTAGACTATCTATCAAGTAGCTTATTGGTTCGTAGACTGCTGCTAGTGTAAATATTTTGAATTTTTGACTTCTGGTCGCCCATTTTGTTTAATGATCGTTGATCAAAATAGATGCAAAAGTGTCTTATCGCTAAGGTTGAAATAGAGACAGACAAAGTGATAGAAACAGAAAAGATGCTTAGAGAGAAAAGAGAGTGAGGCAGAAACGGAAAGAGACAGGGAGAGAGACGGACATGGAGGACAGAGAGAAATTGAGAGAGAAAATAAGATGTAGATAACGAGAATGTAAAGAGACAGAGAGAGAGAGAGAGAGAGAGAGAGAAGGAATAAGAGAACAAGGAGAGAGAGAGAAGGAATAAGAGAACAAGGAGAGAGAGAGGGGGGAGGGAAATAGAGAAAAAGAGATAGAGAGGTAAGATGAGAGAAAGATGAAGAAAGCGAAAAGAAATTTGAAAAAAAAAGGAAGAAACAAATCCAAAATATGAGGGAGTGCGATGAAGTCAAAATGCTTCTCACTTCAAAGAAAAACTCAGTCCATCTTACGTAGAATCCAAATACAAAATAGAACAATGTCACAATGTAGAGCAGCAGACAGCAGGGATCCGTGTTTAGCAGCACCTCGTCCGTTTCGGTGTTCTGTCGATTGGTCAGCACTTCCGGTCAAGCATACAGTAATGATCATAAACAACTAAATCTATATGTATCTGCCGGATTGGTAAGGAGACACAAAGGAGGAATTTAAAATTAAGTTTTGTTAAAAATCAATCAATGAAAAGAACAAACTTAACGTACATTATAAACTATAGACATTCGAAATTCTACAGCAATATAATACTAATGCAGAGCATACATTACTTATGAAAGCCCTGACCACTGACATGAAACGTCACAACTTGTAGACAGTTTAAACTTTATACAAATAGCTCGTTGTCAGGTCGTAAAGGCATGTGACGTGGCGACGAGCTATTGGTCCAAACTACCCAAAAGTTGTGACGTTGATGGTCAGTGTTCAGGCCTTCTATAACGACTGGTCTCGCTATAGCACACGGTATGGGTCACATGACACTACACATGTCATCATTCGAAATTTCGCCTCGTTGTTATAAGGACTTTAAAGTATAAATTCTACTTGTCCTACAGAGACCCACTAATACATTCACGTTTACAATAAGCAAAAAAAATATTATTTTTTTTGGGGGGGAGGCTTTCTCTAGAAATATTTTCTGAATTCCTCATGCTTTCACCATTTCCTCATCATGAATCATGGAGTTTATTTTAGTCCCTATTGCTATATGTCTATACATTAAATGGTGCATAAAAATAGTGCTTACATTTGTTGTGAAACGCAACGTGAAATTAATAATCACTCGGGTTTTTTTACCTTGAAGTAATAATAGCTCAGGCACAGCTATGCAGGGTTATGTTTTTGCAGTGTTTAATAATCTCACAGAGATTCGAATACCTTTAGGGAAATCCCGAATGCTAATATTAGGGATAAGCTTAAAATGTTCAGTAGGTTGAAAAAGGAAACTACTTCCGGAATTCCCGGATTCTAATCTTGTTTGGCTGTTTGCGAGGGTGACACAAAAGTTATGACAGGTTTCGACGGACACCGGCCCTACTCAATGTTAGATGTATTTTTCCGTCACCTGTCCATCAGAGGCTGTCTAAGTCCAGGCCACAACAACTGCAGTGACGATGATGTATTATCTTGACAATAGAGAGTAACACCTTGACAATTTAAAAAAAAATGACATTGCACTTTAAGAACTTTGTTAGGGCGGGCTTTTTGAGAGGATACTGACCTTTACTTAACAGTGTTCTACCTGATATCTAAAAAAAAAATTAAAAAAAATCAAGCGACAAACAACTTTTCAAGGTTACACGCCTTTTAAAAATAATTCTCTAATCATTTTCGCAAAACAAAATAATAAGAACAGATATTGACGTATTACTACAGAAAGTGAAATTGGCTTTGAATAATGGAACAGAGATTTTCAGACATTTCTTCCAGTTTTTATTTTTGACTTTATCAGGGTGTGGGGAAGGATTCGAACTGCCAAATAACTTTTAAGTTTGTTATGGCTTTCTTCATGAAAAGGATGCTTCTTGATAAATAGTTTCGTTGGTGCTCTATGTTAATGAGTGATTCGTACCTAGTCATTACTATTTTTTATATGTTTAAAATCATAAATCAATAAGAGTTTTTAAGTACAATTGGTAGCAATAAACAGCCACTTTCAAATATTTATGACTTTTAGCAATGCTTTTTTTTTTTTTTTTTTTTTTAAAGATAGGTGCCGGTACTCAGTGATGGATTGCGTAACTTTTAACTACTAATAAATTAATAATAAACGTTTAAATACAAGAAAAGAAATAATTTTTCCCCACATTGAAAGAGGTGCCGTTCTGCCGTACCGGTGCTTACCGTCACAAAAAAAGAACTGAATAGTTTTCATTGCATAGGATTACATTATTGTCATTATATGTATTTAATTCATAAAATCCAATTGACTGTATGGACTGTATAAGTTCATCGATTATGGCATATGACTGGTACATCGTTAAATGCTATTGATGTATCAAATTTTTCAAATCATCTCTTTAGACAATAAGAAATACACCTTTTAAAAATATTTTAAAACAATTTTGTTGTTTGTATTTGAGAAACATGAATTGCTTTGTCTTAATATGCAAACTTAATGTTTACAAAAATGACTATAGGGTTAGCTCCCGTAGTCTAGCACGTAAGAGAAAAAGAATGGTGTTTAGGCTTTGAAATAATGAAAACTAATGCCTGAAAGAAGAAAATGTTTTAATTTTAGATTTTAGCCCATTCTACTTATTACCTCCCTTTGTCCTAATTTGGTAGGGAAAAAAAACTACTGAAAACAATTACTTGCTTACACTATATGTAATGACATCATCATTTCAAGAGAATCTCTGTGACTGTCCTGCGAGTGCAACTTTCAGTGTACCAAGAACATAAATCGGGCTACTATTTGGGCGAGCTGGAGAAGTCGCAGTATCGTTGGATGAACTGCATCGATCTTACAGACGATTATGAATAGAGATGAAAGTTACTGTAATGTGCAAAAATTGGTACCGTTTCATTATTTGGTCGGAGAATGAAAACTTTAGGTAACAGTCCTACAGGTCCAGGAGTGATTGGAAAGCCTGAGAAAGATAGGTCAACCAGTCTACCGTCTACATATTATTTTTTTTAAAATACACTCCTACACGCCCACCCCCTTTTTAAATCCAAATGGGGGGAGGGGGAGGGAAACGGTTTGAATTTTTAGAGTACGCCGTCTACCTCACGTAGGATACCCAATTATTTCCCCTTCTACCCAACGAAAATAAGAAAAACACCAGTGCTTTTTCTCACATTCATACCCGACACATACCAATACACAAGAACAGCTAGTTGAAGAAGTAGGTCACGCATGCGCGATGTGCCTGCCGGTGAAAAGGAAAAAAAAAAAACATAAGGGATCAGGGGAATTTTTTTTTAATGCTATCATTTGATATATGATACAATCATGATGATATTTTACTCTTCCCAAGAGGAAGACTCTTCACTTAAAGTGGCTGGGACTGGGAAGGGAAATATCAGCAATCCTACGCGTAGTGCAATCGAAAAAAAATGTGTTCTAAAAATAAAATCCGCTGTCCTACATTTTTTTTTTTTTTTTTTTTTGTATTGGAACATATTTAACCCGAAACGCGTCAGCCATGATTCTATTTTGAAAACAGCAACAAAAGCTGATGCAAGAGGGCTGCGCGTGTTATTGAGTTAACCAATGGGGCTGGTCTACAAGACCAGAAGTGAGCCCACTTGGCACATCCGCAGACGTCGTAACAGAATCTTGTTATTGTGAACGCAACCAGGCGTGTTGGAATAAGGGTGAGGCGGGGGGCACAGTCTGAACCAGCTTCATTGACCTTGTATTTTTACCTCTTTTGGGATTTCCGATTCTAAATTTAACTGTGGAAAAAATCCGATATTTGTGAGATCTCTATCTACATCCCCTAACCCTAGTCTACCCATACTATGTTAAATCACTACACTCGGTATTTGTTTTTGTTTCTCTACTTAGGTTTGAAAAAAAAAAGGGGGGGGGGAGGAGAGTCCCTTCTCAAAACACCCTTCGATGTCAACCGGCCTCTTCCCTGTTATTAACATCTTATGGAGATCATAGTTCGAGGCAGTCTCCTTGTGCTTGTGGCTAAGCTTGTAGAGCTTGGATTGGAGGGTACTCAGCGGTTCCAATCTTTGGAAAGTACCCTCTTACAGACCTTGTTTCAACGTTGTAAAGGTCCTCCGTTTCTGTAGCCAACGGTTTACGAGGGTGTCATTTTGGCCAATACAAACAATTAACCGCCTATACTTTCCCCAACTAGTGTCTAGTACCCGTGAGAATTAAGTGCAGTCAGGAGCTTCCTGAAGATCTCAAAATTCAAAATCTTATTCTTCAAAAAAAAAAATTCCGATTTTTTTCTTCCATCTACAATATGGGTCAAAACGTTTTCAAGAAAACATTTTAAAACGTCTCCGCTAGTGCGATTTTTCTGGATTTTGTTTTGTCTCAGAATAGTCGAATTTCTTCCGCCTATTGCACTTTATAATAGTGACGACTTTTGTGTGACAAAAAACCTCCGCGACAGAGACGTCTTACTTAACACGAAGAATATTGTTTAAAATCTCACGCCCGTTACAGACGTACGTACGCAATATGTAGGCCTACCTAGAATGTCCCACGCATAATACTATTGGCCAGGGCTGCCTCTTTATTATTAGATTTAATATGGCCCTCGACTTTTTTTTTTATTAGGATGAATAGTGCATTCTGAAAGAAAACACATTAATATTAGCCTTTTTAAAATGATCTCTTCTTACTAAGAGAAAAAGGCCAGAAGACGCTTAGCGCCGAGTCCCGCCCGGAATCAAACCCTCCATGAAGAAACTTTTACAACGCTTACAATTTATGTAGGCAACATTATTCCGGGAAACCAAAAACTGACCATAGACATATTATATATAAGCTTGTGAAACTGACTCATTTTAGTGAAATTTCATCACCCAAATTAGGATTCAATACATAATGTTAAAAATATAAATGAAAAAAAAAACCTACTAAAAAGGTGTGTTATAATGAAAACATAGTTTCTTTTCTTTTTCATCACATTCTTTACAAAAAATGCAAAGTTAAAATTGACAATAAAACATCTTAGAGGGAATGAGGGAGACGACAACGATGTGGCGAATATGAAAAGAAAAAGGAATGGTACAAAAATGGATTTAAATCAAAGAGCGCTTTAGGTACCAGTGTCCAGCTCAGTCTGAATGACTTTTTTTTTTCTAAAATAAAAAGAGGGGAGGGGGGGGGTGCGGCATTTTTTAACTTCACACGCAGGCGGCCACAACCCTCGCGGCGGCCCTGTGCGTAATTTACATTGTTTTATCATTATTATCACGTGGCTAAATGTTGTTTGTTTACGATTGGTGAATGAGGTCCATTCCTGAAGTTCAAAATCGTTCGATTCAAACCCGAGACACTAACGTGACTAGCCATTACGTTTTGCCACACGGTCGCCACGCGATATCGTCTGGTATGGTTATCTGTTGATCAAATATCTGTTTGTAAGCCCGCCTTTCTGAAGAAATAGAACTAATATAAACATAAATATTGACTACTGATTGGCACACTTATCTATTTATATCTAAGTTGTCAATGTGTCATTGCAGGTAAATGATACAGCTTATTCCTTTGTGACGTTTTTTTTTATGAGTCACATCCGGTTCAAAGGTGGCGATTGCCAATGGTTCTGGACCATTCCCTCTGAAACGTTCCAGATTTAGTTGTAGTAGGTGGAGCTTAGAATGATAGGATTATTTTCAAGTACCCTCATAGAGTAGCCCAGAGTTGGTTCAGTCAACCAAAGTGTCCCACGTCACTGGAATCAGGGATTTAGGTCAGATTCAACAGGGTTAAAGGGAGAGAGAGAGAGAGAGAGAGAGAGAGAGAGAGAGAGAGAGAGAGAGAGAGAGACTTCACCTGCAATAAAATGGATATGAAATGTTGCTGACGTCATTGAAGAACACACTAGAAAAAACAACAACCCTAAAATAAAATAATACATACTAATTGTGACCAACATTTCTATTAAAAAATCTTATGTACCCATTTGTGTTCAATATACATAGTATTTATTTTATTATTATTATTATGTTAAGACTTGACTGCTACATTGATCTTCATTGGAAATGGGATTACAATAACTACATTTAGTTGTCATTAAAAAACTACAACAACCATATTCCACAAAAAGAAAACAGACAAAACACACAATGCGAACAAATGCGATAATTATAGAAATGTCATAAAAACAATATACAGTAGGCTTCCTTTTTTTTTTTTTTTATTGTTCCTATGCTTAAGAAAAAGTCAGTTATTTTATTAAACTCTTCTGTTAGTCCTAGTTCAAGATGAATTCGAGAAATACTGTTTTCATCTCAATCCTGCATGTAATCACAAGAAGGTCGCACACTTGATGATTTACAGGATTGGTTTGCCTGTATTTAAAAGCTATGATGTGTGTGTGTATGAAATACAACTCCTTAAATTATGTTTTAAGGTTCATTTCTTAATAATTTCTGAGGAAAATCTTGTTCTTGTCACTCTAAAAAGCTACGAAAACTCTACTGTTGTCATTAGTAAGGCTAAATGCAACAGGCGTAGTGAGTGGGGCAATGGGGGCACGATGCCCCCAGCGCGACAATTAATGGGGCGCCAGAGGCAGAGAGGCGCCCAGGAAATTAAAATTATTGTAGGTATTTTAGTTAGGTAATACATTCTACGGTAACTTGTGTTATATTATTTTTAAATACTTATAAGCCTATATTTCTCTGTGATGTTCATGGAAAATGGGGGGGGGGGGCGCGCCAATAAAGTTTCCTGCCCCGGGCGCACGTTTTGCTCACTACGCCTCTGCTAAATGCATATTTAGTAAGGCGTAAGGTCATGTTGGCTCTAAAGTTTTGTTTTCATTTTAAACTGGTTTTGGCCCTAGCACCAGGATATCATCAAAGTGTTGACGGATTTCAAAATAGTTGCATCACCATTGTTTCCTTGTTGTTGTTTTTTTCTTCTTCCATACACAGTCAAACTCATCCCCCTGTTGATGGGAATCGTGAGAAAGAGCACGATTCTCTTAGCTGGAAGATCCTTGGTTTGAACCTTGTTATCCGTTCGATGTCCGTAAGAGCTGAGCCGAAGGCTCTTCGAGCTCTAAGTTTGAAAAAAAACCTGCTTGGTCGTCCAGCCAGAACAGTAAAAAAAAAACAACCTGTGTGAACGCACAGTTCTGTTTGAGAGCGACCCGAGTCAATGCCTATATAAAGCATTGCTGTATCCAATGTTTTCAGCCCCCGACACATGGCCGAAGGCCTAGGAGCACTGGGAGCCTCCGTCATCTTCCTTCTTTGTACCAAGCTAACCGTGGGGGACTCGCCATTTATGGAACGGTCCTTTGAGGAACGGCGCATGGATGTGTGACAGTTTTTGTGAGGACTTTTTTACAACCCCGCCCGTGCAAGGGGTGGACTCTCGTCTACCCGTGGGCATCCCCACGGGAGTTATGTTTTGCCATTCATTTCGCCTAGCTATCTCCTCAATTAGCCGTTTCCACCCGGGTGCCACGATGAGGCAGAACAGCGAACCCGGGACCTTGTTATCCTGAAGTTGTTCGAGACAGGTTCATGTTCCTAAAGTAGGTCACTAGACCATCCAATGAAATAACTCTACGTGGTTTGAATTTTCATGAGGAAAGAATTTATGAAAAAAAACCCACACAAAACTGATAATAGATCATGTTAGATATACTGTACCATACGTAAAAGTGGACCAAATGGGCGAATGTCTATGGTTCCGATTTTTATTTATTCGTAGAAAGTCTCGACATACTTATAAACTCCACCTTTAGTCTATCCCTCATATCTCAGTGTCACACACCTGAGCTCTCTATCAAAACTTGACTTATTTCTGTGAACCCCCCCCCCCCCAAAAAAAAATGGAGCATAGGGCCGTGACCTCCATGACCCCATATCGAAGGCGCCGATAGGACCGCAAACCTTATTTCTCCATCGCACTCGGTTCTCAACCACTTTCTTCGCCAACCCCACCCTCCCCCGCCAACCCAACATGTTCATTTTCACCTGATGTCCGACCCTCGCAACCATAAGCAAGATTTCAATTTGTGAAATGAGTTTCTACCCTAAGGTGAAACTCAGTCGAACGTCTACGAAGTCTGAAGACCTACAGCACCGAAAGCTCCAAGATGTAATATAATAGGAGAGACATTACATGAAAAGAAGAAGGGCGTACATTTGATCAGTGCTCGCGCCTGAACACAAACCGTCGTCAACATCGTCCCGCGACACCTCTCTGGTCAAAATGGAATAGTGTTTCAAAGTTGTATTGAATGGATGTAATCATATCCTCATTTGCATATGCATGAGCACTAATTAAACTATTCTAATGATACAAGGAAGAAAGGTGTATATTTTCACGGGAACAGCATTCGGGAACCAGACTTGCCTAACATAGTTCCGTCATCTTCTGATTACCTCCCTCCATCCTGCTTCCTTTACCTACAGAGTGCGCTCCCTTAACCAGACGTCTGCTGAGTTCTCGCGATCAGGAAAAATAAGAATCAGAGAAAGTCAGAGAAAAAAAACACAATGTGTGTGTGTGTGTGTGTGTGTGGAAGCGTGAGTTGGTGGAGGTGGAAAAAAGGGAGAAAAAGCTAAGTAGCTAAGGACTAGAGAGAGAAAGACATACCAGAGAGGAGGGGAAATGAAAACACATGAGTGTGTTAGACAGACAGAGACAGAGAGAGAGAGAGAGAAGGAAGAAAATGTCAGAGGTAGAAAGAAGAGAAAAGAAAAAGGGGCATGGAACAGAGAGTGAGAGAAAAAGAAGAGAAATAAATAAAATGAAGAAGAGAGAGCGATAGAGAGAGCACAAAAAAGAGACAATGGGTAAAAGAAATAGAGAGAGAGAGAGGGGGGGGGGGGGAAATAGGAGATGGAACGGAAAAGAGATATAATAAGAAAGAAAGACAGAGAGAGAGACAGACAGAGACAGAGAGACAGAGAGAGAGACAGACAGAGACAGAGAGACAGACAGAGACAGAGAGAGAGACAGAGACAGAGAGAGAGAGAGTAGATTTGCAATGATAATAAGTTAGGTCAATTGCATCATGCGCCTACGTGTTTCACCCCTCTGGAAATTTTCATCCTCTCCTAAGTACGACATTCATGCAGTTCACACGATGAGCGCCCTTAAGTACTCACTCCAGGCAGACCGCTCTGCACAAGTGACTGAGTTATGTGTCTGTTGTACGACTAGATCCCTGCATATCGCATGAACACACACACACACACACACACATACACAGACGCTCACTTCATTTACCGCGAACACACCTGCTCATCAACATAAATAACCCAAACATTATGTTTGTTGTTGCTGGTGTTGTTGCTGGTGTTGTTGCTGGTGTTGTTGGGGGTGTTGTTGCTGGTGTTGTTGGGGGTTTGCTTCTTTAGAGGTCCAAGTCAACAACAACAGTGATCCGCGACAAGAAAAGGGCAATAATTGAGTAACATAATAATTGAGTAACATAATAATTGAGTAACATAATAATTGAGTACACTCGTTTATTGGTTTGTTTTTGTATCTGCGTTTTTCTAAAATACAATGTGTCTGTTATAAACAGAATCGGACACAACAGAATGAGACAATATATGTTCCGGGAGCTCTAAATTGTAACCAGTGAAATCTGCCCAATGTTTAGTGTCACCAGAAAATGCTGACCATGTCCTTCAAAACTGTTCTCTTTACCAAGAGGCCCGTACAAGACACTGGCTCCAAAACACTTATATATAGAGGAAACTATCTGGAGAGCTCCCTGATTTGGAAACCACTACGCAGTTCATCTCATATATTGGTCTAGTCATCTGTACGCTCCAAAATAATAATAAGAACGAGGACGATGAATATTAAAAACATTCCAGTGAATGCAACCTTTTTTAAGCTGAACTATAACATAATATTAGAATTATCACTATTTTTTAGGAATGTCAGGATATAATGAAACTTTGTATTGTCTAGCTATAACATTAGAGTGTTTAAAGTCAGAGAAAAAAAACACAATGTGTGTGTGTGTGGAAGCGTGAGTTGGTGGAGGTGGAAAAAAGGGAGAAAAAGCTAAGTAGCTAAGGACTAGAGAGAGAAAGACATACCAGAGAGGAGGGGAAATGAAAACACATGAGTGTGTTAGACAGACAGAGACAGAGAGAGAGAGAGAGAGAGAGAGAGAGACAGAGAGAGAGAGAGAGAAGGAAGAAAATGTCAGAGGTAGAAAGAACAGAAAAGAAAAGAGGTCAAGGAACATCGGAATGTCTAACAATAACTATAACATAACATTGTAATGCCCAGCTATAGCTATAACATTGCATTATACAGCTATATTGCTATAACAAAAGCATTAGAATATCTAACTATAACCTTACGTTTTAAAACCTAGCTACAACATAACATTGTATTGTCCATCTATAACTATCTTATCTTATCTTACATAATACAGACGTTAATTCAAAGAAGAAGATGATTACGTCCTACGCGTCATCCATCTAGTCATGCATGTTAACCAATGACTTAATTCTGCCAAGATTGTAATGTCTAACTATAACATAATTTTTAATGTCTAACAATAACTATAACATAACATTGTAATGCCCAGCGTTAGCTATAACATTGTATTATACAGCTATATTGCTATAACGATAGCACTAGAATGTCTAACTATAACGTAACGTTTTAAAACCTATGGCTACAACATAACATTGTATTGTCTAGCTATAACTATGAGATTGTAATATCTAACTATAACATAACATATTGTAATACCTATAAATGTCATAATTTAGTACGTCTAAATGGAACATTCAAAGTGGACTATAAAAAGACAAATGGTGTGTTATGTTTTTGTGTGCAACAATCAATATACCATTTGAATGTCGTTATTTCTAGTAGGCCTACTGTCTACTTTAAACAATAATAAGACTAAGTATTCATGTGCACTGTATTAGTCTTTTGTTTCCAAAAATTTTTTTTTTTTTCCTTGTCTGACGGAGCATTCCGTGCACCATTAGCCTCGAACCCAGTTGACTTTGATCGTTGCACATTACACCAGCAATGTCTGGCATGTTCAAACTGGCCCCTAACTGCACAATAAATAAACCCACATCTATTAATAACCCGATGCGTTCAAACGATGTGTGTTGAAATTAGGACATTGCTTTGAAGGAAACACAAAACAAAGAGAAAATCATTGTTTGTGACGATTCCTCTGCTTCGTCTACAGATCGATTCCATGGAATTGCCTGGAATATACTGTTGCATGACAAACGTCTATTTTTAGAAAGAAAGAACACGTACGTTCCAGTCTGATTGGCTAGAGTGTCTTTCGGTGTGCTTCTAGAATACTCCACGCTGACGTGACGGCGCGTACGATTATTAATAGAACTTTTGGTTAACCAATCCGGGTTAAGCCCAGACGCGAACGTGGAACTAAGTGAAAGTTAAAAATAGAAACTGACGTCCAAACATTTAGCTTAACGCAACGTAGAGTAAGACTGTCATTTGTCGCACGCGCACTGAAGGAAAAGGATTTGAATTTTACGTCATCAAATCGTCAGCCCATGTTTTGCATCATGTAAACTGTAAAGACTGTTACGCCAATCCTAAAAACGAACGCCCTGAGTTCTAAGGATAGACCAGCATTCTGGACAACGCGTCACAATTTTAGGTCCTAGTGTAACTTAAGACGAATGCCTAACTGGTGAATGATTTCGTTGTCTTATTTCGTTCATTTTATTAAACAGAAAGTTGAAAATGTCACTAATTGTTGTTCTTTTGGTTACAGATACAATGAATGTTACATATGTCCTTTGTTGTTCTTTTGGTTACAGATACAATGAATGTTACATATGTCCTTTGTTGTTCTTTTGGTTACAGATACAATGAATGTTACATATGTCCTTTGTTGTTCTTTTGGTTACAGATACAATGAATGTTACATATGTCCTTTGTTGTTCTTTTGGTTACAGATACAATGAATGTTACATATGTCCTTTGTTGTTCTTTTGGTTACAGATACAATGAATGTTAAACATATCTGGGGTTGTTCTTTTGGTTACAGATACAATGAATGTTACATATGTCCTTTGTTGTTCTTTTGGTTACAGATACAATGAATATTAAACATATCTGAGGTTGTTCTTTGGGTTAAAGATACAATGAATATTAAACATATCTGGGGTTGTTCTTTGGTTTAAAGATACAATAAATATTGAACTTATCTGGGGTTGTTCTTTGGGTTAAAGATACAGTGAATATTAAACATATCTGGGGTTGTTCTTTGGGTTAAAGATACAGTGAATATTAAACATATCTGGGGTTGTTCTTTGGGTTACAGATACAATGAATATTAAACATATCTGGGGTTGTTCTTTTGGTTACAGATACAATGAATATTAAACATATCTGGGGTTGTTCTTTGGGTTAAAGATACAGTGAATATTAAACATATCTGGGGTTGTTCTTTGGGTTAAAGATACAATGAATATTAAAAATATCTGGGGTTGTTCTTTGGGTTAAAGATACAGTGAATATTAAACATATCTGGGGTTGTTCTTTGGGTTACAGATACAATGAATATTTAACATATCTGGGGTTGTTCTTTGGGTTAAAGATACAGTGAATATTTAACATATCTGGGGTTGTTCTTTTGGTTAAAGATACAGTGAATATTAAACATATCTGGGGTTGTTCTTTTGGTTAAAGATACAGTGAATATTAAACATATCTGGGGTTGTTCTTTTGGTTTACGATACAATGAATGTTGAACATATCTGGGGTTGTTCTTTTGGTTAAAGATACAATGAATGTTACATATGTCCTTTGTTGTTCTTTTGGTTACAGATACAATGAATATTAAACATATCTGGGGTTGTTCTTTTGGTTACAGATACAATGAATATAAAACATATCTGGGGTTGTTCTTTTGGTTACAGATACAATGAATATTAAACATATCTGGGGTTGTTCTTTTGGTTACAGATACAGTGAATATTAAACATATCTGGGGTTGTTCTTTGGGTTAAAGATACAGTGAATATTAAACATATCTGGGGTTGTTCTTTGGGTTAAAGATACAATGAATATTAAACATATCTGGGGTTGTTCTTTGGGTTAAAGATACAGTGAATATTAAACATATCTGGGGTTGTTCTTTGGGTTAAAGATACAGTGAATATTAAACATATCTGGGGTTGTTCTTTTGGTTACAGATACAATGATTTTTAAACATATCTGGGGTTGTTCTTTTGGTTACAGATACAATGAATATTAAACATATCTGGGGTTGTTCTTTTGGTTACAGATACAATGAATATTAAACATATCTGGGGTTGTTCTTTGGGTTAAAGATACAATGAATATTAAACATATCTGGGGTTGTTCTTTGGGTTAAAGATACAATAAATATTGAACATATCTGGGGTTGTTCTTTGGGTTAAAGATACAGTGAATATTAAACATATCTGGGGTTGTTCTTTGGGTTAAAGATACAGTGAATATTAAACATATCTGGGATTGTTCTTTGGGTTAAAGATACAATAAATATTGAACATATCTGGGGTTGTTCTTTGGGTTAAAGATACAGTGAATATTTCACATATCTGGGGTTGTTCTTTTGGTTAAAGATACAGTGAATATTAAACATATCTGGGGTTGTTCTTTTGGTTAAAGATACAATGAATGTTACATATGTCCTTTGTTGTTCTTTTGGTTACAGATACAATGAATATTAAACATATCTGCGGTTGTTCTTTTGGTTAAAGATACAATGAATGTAACATATGTCCTTTGTTGTTCTTTTGGTTACAGATACAATGAATATTAAACATATCTGGGGTTGTTCTTTTGGTTACAGATACAATGAATATTAAACATATCTGGGGTTGTTCTTTGGGTTAAAGATACAGTGAATATTAAACATATCTTCGGTTGTTCTTTGGGTTAAAGATACAATGAATATTAAACATATCTGGGGTTGTTCTTTGGGTTAAAGATACAATAAATATTGAACATATCTGGGGTTGTTCTTTGGGTTAAAGATACAGTGAATATTAAACATATCTGGGGTTGTTCTTTGGGTTAAAGATACAATGAATATTAAAAATATCTGGGGTTGTTCTTTGGGTTAAAGATACAGTGAATATTAAACATATCTGGGGTTGTTCTTTGGGTTAAAGATACACTGAATATTTAACATATCTGGGGTTGTTCTTTGGGTTAAAGATACAGTGAATATTTAACATATCTGGGGTTGTTCTTTGGGTTAAAGATACAGTGAATATTAAACATTGGGGTTGTTCTTTTGGTTGAAGATACAATGAATGTTACATATGTCCTTTGTTGTTCTTTTGGTTACAGATACAATGAATATTAAACATATCTGGGGTTGTTCTTTTGGTTAAAGATACAATGAATGTAACATATGTCCTTTGTTGTTCTTTTGGTTACAGATACAATGAATATTAAACATATCTGGGGTTGTTCTTTTGGTTACAGATACAATGAATATTAAACATATCTGGGGTTGTTCTTTTTGTTACAGATACAATGAATATTAAACATATCTGGGGTTGTTCTTTTGGTTACAGATACAGTGAATATTAAACATATCTGGGGTTGTTCTTTGGGTTAAAGATACAGTGAATATTAAACATATCTGGGGTTGTTCTTTGGGTTAAAGATACAATGAATATTAAACATATCTGGGGTTGTTCTTTGGGTTAAAGATACAATAAATATTGAACATATCTGGGGTTGTTCTTTGGGTTAAAGATACAGTGAATATTAAACATATCTGGGGTTGTTCTTTTGGTTACAGATACAATGAATATTAAACATATCTGGGGTTGTTCTTTTGGTTACAGATACAATGAATATTTAACATATCTGGGGTTGTTCTTTGGGTTAAAGATACAGTGAATATTAAACATATCTGGGGTTGTTCTTTGGGTTAAAGATACAATGAATATTAAACATATCTGGGGTTGTTCTTTGGGTTAAAGATACAATAAATATTGAACATATCTGGGGTTGTTCTTTGGGTTAAAGATACTGTGAATATTAAACATATCTGGGGTTGTTCTTTGGGTTAAAGATACAGTGAATATTAAACATATCTGGGGTTGTTCTTTGGGTTAAAGATACAATAAATATTGAACATATCTGGGGTTGTTCTTTGGGTTAAAGATACACTGAATATTAAACATATCTGGGGTTGTTCTTTTGGTTAAAGATACAATGAATGTTACATATGTCCTTTGTTGTTCTTTTGGTTACAGATACAATGAATATTAAACATATCTGGGGTTGTTCTTTTGGTTAAAGATACAATGAATGTTACATATGTCCTTTGTTGTTCTTTTGGTTACAGATACAATGAATATTAAACATATCTGGGGTTGTTCTTTTGGTTACAGATACAATGAATATTAAACATATCTGGGGTTGTTCTTTTGGTTACAGATACAATGAATATTAAACATATCTGGGGTTGTTCTTTTGGTTACAGATACAGTGAATATTAAACATATCTGGGGTTGTTCTTTGGGTTACAGATACAATGAATATTAAACATATCTGGGGTTGTTCTTTTGGTTACAGATACAATGAATATTTAACATATCTGGGGTTGTTCTTTGGGTTAAAGATACAGTGAATATTAAACATATCTGGGGTTGTTCTTTGGGTTAAAGATACAATGAATATTAAACATATCTGGGGTTGTTCTTTGGGTTAAAGATACAATAAATATTGAACATATCTGGGGTTGTTCTTTGGGTTAAAGATACTGTGAATATTAAACATATCTGGGGTTGTTCTTTGGGTTAAAGATACAGTGAATATTAAACATATCTGGGGTTGTTCTTTGGGTTAAAGATACAATAAATATTGAACATATCTGGGGTTGTTCTTTGGATTAAAGATACACTGAATATTAAACATATCTGGGGTTGTTCTTTTGGTTAAAGATACAATGAATGTTACATATGTCCTTTGTTGTTCTTTTGGTTACAGATACAATGAATATTAAACATATCTGGGGTTGTTCTTTTGGTTAAAGATACAATGAATGTTACATATGTCCTTTGTTGTTCTTTTGGTTACAGATACAATGAATATTAAACATATCTGGGGTTGTTCTTTTGGTTACAGATACAATGAATATTAAACATATCTGGGGTTGTTCTTTTGGTTACAGATACAATGAATATTAAACATATCTGGGGTTGTTCTTTTGGTTACAGATACAATGAATATTAAACATATCTGGGGTTGTTCTTTGGGTTAAAGATACAGTGAATATTAAACATATCTGGGGTTGTTCTTTGGGTTAAAGATACAAGGAATATTAAACATATCTGGGGTTGTTCTTTGGGTTAAAGATACAATAAATATTGAACATATCTGGGGTTGTTCTTTGGGTTAAAGATACAGTGAATATTAAACATATCTGGGGTTGTTCTTTGGGTTAAAGATACAGTGAATATTAAACATATCTGGGGTTGTTCTTTTGGTTAATGATACAGTGAATATTAAACATATCTGGGGTTGTTCTTTTGGTTAAAGATACAGTAATTATTAAACATATCTGGGATTGTTCTTTGGGTTAAAGATACAGTGAATATTAAACATATCTGGGGTTGTTCTTTGGGTTAAAGATACAGTGAATACTAAACATATCTGGGGTTGTTCTTTGGGTTAAAGATACAGTGAATATTAAACATATCTGTGGTTGTTCTTTGGGTTAAAGATACACTGAATATTAAACATATCTGGGGTTGTTCTTTGGGTTAAAGATACAGTGAATATTAAACATATCTGGGGTTGTTCTTTTGGTTTACGATACAATGAATGTTGAACATATCTGGGGTTGTTCTTTTGGTTAAAGATACAGTGAATATTAAACATATCTGGGGTTGTTCTTTTGGTTAAAGATACAGTGAATATTAAACATATCTGGGGTTGTTCTTTGGGTTAAAGATACAATGAATACATGTCCTTAGTTGTTGTTCTGGTCAGAGATACAATGTTGCACTTGATGATTTTTTATTTGTGGGTGCCTACCTCCATCCTTCCCCCCCTTAAGACACCACTGTGGAATAATTAGGCTGCACCCTCTTGTCGCCCATACACACATAATATCTAGTCTTGATCTGTGGACTTAAAAAGAACACAAATTCAAAACTTGCGATCCTATCGTCATCTAGGTCCCGTCGTTGTCATTCTTGTCTTGCAGACGACACTGTGACCTTGACAACGATTGGGTGACCTAGGACCAAAACACTCCACCGCTCGGACAAGTACTTTAATTGTTTGTTTCCTCTGCCAGGATGTTCAACTGAAAGCCAAACCAGTTTGAATATTTCAACATCCTGCTTGTGTGGGGAGAAATCGGCGCTATGAAATGTAGGTCAACCGAGATTCGGTATTTCAAGTCTTTAAAGAAGTTAATTCAATTTCAGGCAGAATCGGGGGGGGGTGGGGGAAATAAGGGGCGTGCGGGTGAGGGGAGAGAGATGAATCTCTAAGACTATGACTGTGATGATGTCAATGGAGCAATGAGACAACAGTGGCGTAGCTAGGAATTTGCCATCACTTGGGGACCCGGGGGGTTTGACCTCTTAGGGGGACCTTGCATTTTGCGTAATATTTAATGTAAAAAACAATATCGACCACTCATTCGAGTCCCCCCCCCCTCAAGTAGGGGACCTGGGGGAATTTCCATTTCTTCTCCCTCCTCCCCCGCCCTTAGCTACGCCACTGTGAGACAACACGAATACCGGACGCCGTATTTTTTAAAATGTAGATTGAGGTTAAAGATTGTTAAAGTTGTTAATTACATCTAGGACGGAAAAAACAAACAAACTATTAATAGCTTAGAGTTGTTTGTAAGAGAAATGTTTGTCTACTGGAGAGCTCTTCCGCTAGTAGGTTCACTATTGGTGCTATTTAACATTAAAGTTCAATTTAATGTCCTTGACATTGCTTAGTTTATTGTGATACCCCCAATAACGTACATAACATTGTGATTCGGCGGCGGGTGGCTGAGTGGTTAATAAGCGCTTGGCTTCCGAACCTGAGGTCCATGGTTCGAATCTCGGTGAAGACTGGGATTATGAAATTCGGGATTTTTAGGACGCCCAGAGTCCACCCAACTCTAATGGGTACCTGACTTTGGGAAAGTAAAAGGCGGTTGGTCGTTGTTCTGGCCACATGACACCCTGCTCGTTAGCCGTTGACCAAAGAACCAGGTGACCTGAACATTATCTGCCCCCCCCCCCCAAAGATCTGAAATGGGAGCTTTACTTTGTTTTACTTGTATATTTGGATGCGGAATAAAATTTATTTCAGCCCGGGGTCAGAAGTAGGCCTAACGTGCGCCTTGGTTTGGGCTTCACTGACTATAGTGTTAAAGAACAAACAAAAAAAAACATATTTGTAACAAAAATTAGGCCTGAAGTCTGAAACCTATAAGTAAAAACGAATGGCTAATTAGTTTAGCATTTTAGTGCTAATAAATTGCGTTTTCAAATATGGAGTATCTTTTTTTTTAAGTATACATAAGATGTGTGAATCTTTTTAGGTAACGCCGTGCAACCATGTTGTATAATAAAGGTTAAAGTAAAACAACAACACGCCGTCATGGCGCTTATTATATATGAGCTGCTCTAGTATCATTACTTCAAAAATGTATGTGACGTATTTAGAGCACACTTCACGTCTGCTTCCTTTAGTTTCAGTGACGCCCGAGATTTTGCGTCCATGTAAAAGTGGATTCCCACTTTCAGGCCTAGCGATCTACAGGGCAGATGATGTGAAGTTGAGCGGTTCCTATGGCCAACAGTTAACGAGAGTGTCTTGTGTCCAGCACAACAAACACCGCTTCACTTTCCCTAACTAATTTCAGGTACCCATTAGAGTTGGGTGGATTAAAGGGTGCCCCCTCAAAATACCGAAATTAAAAATCCAAGTCTTCACCGAGATTCGAACCCGGGAATCACTGTTCGGAATCCAAACGCTTTATCGCAAGGCCAAAACGTCCCCCCCCCCAACTAGAGCACTTAAAGTTCCCAATTTAGGCTGTATCAGTTCAAAACGTCTTTTGGAACCTAGCCTAGATGGCTTCATTATACATTGTTTGTCGACGTTTCGCATGGCCGGATAGCCTCTTGTAACGGGCCGGAAATGGGCCACGAGTCGCATTTCGGGAATCCTTGCTTTAGTTAATACTGATTGACCTTTTTAAACCTTAAAAAAAAGTGTTTTTTTTCCCTTGAAGTAGAGAAGTGAGGATGGCCTTGTGTTATCTTCTTTGGTTTCTGTGACCAGGACGCCATCTGCTGGATTTGGTGTCTGCTCCACGAGACAAATAGCACTCACCCACGTGATCCACGTGACTGGAACGCATCTTCTGCATCTGTTGTAACGTGAAGAGTTCAAAGGTTAATGTGTGCATGAAAAGTTAAAGCAATAGCTGTCAACCTTTTTCAGACGACTGGAAAGAGAGACTACTCTAAGTTTGTTGTTTATGCAGACGAAAAGTTGAACATTTGATGATTAACTCTTTCTCTCCTAATCGACGATACAATCGTTGATTTGGCATCATAAAATTAATTTTTGGCTTACAAAATAATAAACTATAAACTAATATGTGTTTTATAAAAAGAGCATGCATCCTCTTTTAATTCTATACCAAAGAAAATATTTTCTGATAACAAAGTTATTGAAGTTTAAATATAACTGGGAAGTGATCTACAAATGAGCATATTAATAAATAATTCCGTCGGATCAGAAAATATAACAAAGTGAGAAAGAGTTAAAATAACACAGCTGAGATTATATGATTCGTGATAGATATAGAATTCTGGATGAACAAGCGTTGGTTACCTGATGTCTTTCTGTCTTCAAAATAATAATAATAATGATAAATATTAACAATGATAGAGGATGACGTGTAGCTAATTCGTAGTCGTCGATAGTGTTGGACTAGAGGGGAGTCTCTAGCAGTTCCAGTGGGTCATACATATGCTTGTCAGCCAAGGACGCTTACTGCAGAGCTAAAGAGGAGGATCCAGCAATGGAATTGAGATGCTACAGAAGGATCCTAGGCATCACATTAAAAGACCGCATTACAAACCAAGAGATTAGAGACAGGGTTACCGCAGCGATTGGACCCCATAATGACCTGATAACTATCGTAAAAAACGCAAGCTTAAAATCTATGGCCATATTACAAGATCTTCGGGGCTCGCAAAGACCTTCCTTCAGGAAACAGTACCAGGAAAAAGAAGAAGAGGCAGACAGAGAAAGCGATGGGAGGACAACATAAAAGAATGGACGGGCCTGCCAGTGAAAGAGCTTCTAAACAAGGCAAAAGACAGCGAGGAATGGAGAAAGACGGTCGACGAATGTTGCATGGTGCCCCAACGCTCCAATAGACTAAGGGATAGTTAAAAGTAAAAAAAAAAATCTGACAATCGTGCCATTCCATTGTCAAAGACAAAAAGATAAATATGTATGTGTGTCTGTAATCATTGCAAGGGATTTGTGTGTGTGTACTCTTTTATATCAACGAGTTAACCAAAAGTATTATTATAATTACTATCCTAGTTCAGAAATAACTGGACTGTCCTGCAATTATAATAAAGTACTGCACAATCCTAGCACTGTTCTGGTAGTATCTGGTACTATCTTATGTATTCTGTTATGTACTAGTTTAGAGAGTATGTTAGTTAGATAAATATATTGTGTGTAGTTTAAGCGGCGGTAAAAGTAATGACGTAGTCAGACAGACTTAATGACGTAGTACACTTAGACGAACAAGAGACCACCATGGCGTTATGTTAGAAGTTGGTTGTTCGGATGATAAAGACGATTAAAAACAAATAATACGGTTACAAAGACAGTTTGTGTGAAAACTCAAAATCGGGACCCCCGAAGTGGTCCACCCAGGCAAAAGGCAGATTTCAATATTTTCAGAAAGAATATCAGAATGAAATTCTATCAAAGGCAAATGACATATAAGAATGGAGAAAGTAATAGCGTCTATTCCCATTTCGGGGACCGCTAAAAACTTGACAATAAAACTTTTTTTTTTTTACAACGAAAGAAAAAACCACAACAACTGGACAATAATAACAGTCAACGACCTGGAAGTCTTCGTTAGGTTAAGTGTGCATGTTTAGTGTATGTGTTGGCAAGTATAACGTATGTCTGGCATGCATAGTGTATGTGTTGGCATGTATAACGTATGTCTGGCATGCATAGCGTATGTGTTGGCATGTATAACGTATGTCTGGCATGCATAGTGTATGTGTTGGCATGTATAACGTATGTGTTGGCATGTATAGCGTATGTGTTGGCATGTATAGCGTATGTGTTGGCATATTTAGCGTATGTGTTGGCATGTATAGCGTATGTGTTGGCATATTTAGCGTATGTGTTGGCATGTAGAGCGTATGTGTTGGCATGTATAGCGTATGTGTTGGCATGTATAGTGTATGTGTAACTGGTTGCTCGTGTATGCTCGCTTATATGCTTTCTAAATTTAGTAATAAAGATGAAAAGCCATATCGAACAAATACGCTCAACCAGGCTATAAATAAATATCAGCATTGTAGCAGCCATATTTGTCAAGACTGCACTTTAGAGGGTAAGGCTCTATTAATGTTTTGTCGTCTGCTAAAGAGCACGTGACCCAAACTTAACGTATCGAAGAAAGCAATCAATGATTTTGTTGTTTTTGGTTTTTGGGTTATCATTTTGAAAGGGAGACGACTTCTTTGAGCGAAATGAAACATGTCGAGAAAGACACGTTGGCTTCTGCACCCGTTAATGTCATTCTGACCTGGAACACTAGTGGGGGTGTTGTTATTTTTAGTTGTTTTGTCTCATTTGATTGTATCCAGTTATTGAAAGTTGAATACATTGTGATACTCTGAACTAATTGAAACAGCTTTCGCCATAAAAAAAAAGTATTCAGTCGTTTGAGTACAACTTTTTTATTTTGTTTGGAAGTACATGGGACTAGACTTAAAGGCCTCTAGTTTTACGACATAGATCTATTTCTCCACCTACAACTTTACCCCAGTGGTTGTAAAGTTGCAATTTACGCCACAGAATTGTAATTTTACCAATGCATGCATAGCTCGTCCATCGTGATTCGATGATGTCCACTTTTGTCATCCAGGGGGCTGAGGGCTTTGCACTGGGGTTTTGTGCCTCCTCGTGTGGCTGGTGAGACCTATGTGAGCCCGAAATGTTTGGCTGCTCACTGGGCAGTTTATTCCAGCTAGAGCTAGTGTCATTGGCCTTGTTGTTTTTTTTACTCTAGCGCTTTCTCTTCTGCCAGCGTCGTTCTCTTCTGTGCTTATTTTTGCGCCAGTTTTCAATGCGTGACGTCATGATGTTCTATCATTCGCTTCCGTCTCCTAGGTGACAGGGTCGATGTTGACAACTT